>PYHX02000158.1:100668664-100806372 GCA_004302925.2 Cochliomyia hominivorax | reverse complement strand
TTAAACAACAATTCACTCAGTTGCGACCAAAGAAACTGAAACAAATATTCTAAGACTCAAGAAGTTTTTGTTTTCTTTGGCATTAGAAGGAAAGCAATACAAACACACACATATTATATATATATATAATACAGAATATTATATATTTTTTAAAGCAAAAACCAAAGTTTTTAAACATTTCTGCACTTCACACAAAAGGAAAATTTACAATTTTTAACACGCATTCTAAGTAAATAACCCAGCAAACATATTTATATTTACAAACATTCCAAAATTTGTAGATCTTAAGACCGGAAAAAATATAAAAATTATTTTTTTTTTTTTATTTTTATCAAATGTTTGCTGGGTTATTTTGTTTAGAAACATTTGTAGCCCAAGTGTAAGTATTCCGCCATATATATTTTTTATTTTCATCTTTATTATTGTTGTTGCTGTTGTTAGAATTTCATTACATTGTGTTGTTGTCTGCCAGTTGTCTTCTTCTTCTTCGGTTGCAATGCCACACACGTTTTTGTTGCTGCTGCTGTTGTTGTTGTTGGGGGTAAATTGTTATTTGCCCCAATGGACACAAACAACCAAGCAAGCGTGTCAGTATTACTTACACCATATATACAACAACAAGAACTGAAACAACACATATATGTATGTGTTCTAAGAGTCTAAGAGATAAAAAATGTTTTAGACTTACACACATACCACCAACAAATGTTTGATACTGACACATATAAACAAAGTAAAGCACAATACACATATACACATTTACGTTTATATAACTTAGAACAAACTTATGAAAATAAAAATGGGAAATTAAATATTTTTGTGTTGTTTTGAAAACGACTAAAATGAATAACGAGTAATCATTATGAAGGGAAATATTAGTTAAGGTTAATCACAGTAATTAAATTAGAATAATTAGAATAATTAAGAGATTTTAAAGGTTTTGAAAAAATGTGATGGTTTCTGTTCTGTTTATGTATACCGCTCGACTCTAAGATCATTTTTGACGGTGTCCGTCCATACATGTCGACGGCTTTCTGGCTGTATAAGTAAAAATTTCACAAATCGATTGTTTTGGAATTAATTCTGTAACTTTTGAACCATTAGAGTTATCTTAATGAACTTTTACACTGTGAAACGTAGAGTGTTGCCAAGTTGATTTTGAAAAGCTTAAACTGCTATCTGATCAGGTTCCTATTTGGCAACTCTTCAAACTTGGCCACCTCGGGCATTTTGATATTGATGGTTTTAAATTCCGCCAAAAATTAATTAATGAATTGAGACAGAAGAAGTTTTTTACATGGAAAATCCTTGTAAATCTCTGTGAATTTTTTTTATATTTTTTAGTTGCATCTCGTATAGTTTGGTGATATTCAAGCCGATAAAATTTCTTAACCCATTTTTACCCCTTGTTTTTTTTTCTTTTTAAGTTTGTCTTTTTAGGGTTGGAATATGCTCTAATAAAAGAAATTCAGTTTAATTTCCCTGTGCGATCTTCATCTCAAATTGTAGTACAAGTACAATGAAGCTTTCATTGATAGAGAGGCCGAAATAAATCCGTCCATCTGTCTGTATTTATTCTTAAATTCATAAATTTTTAATTGTAGTCAACATTTTTATATTGAAAATAGTTGGAAGCTTTAAGCTCATCAAGAAAAGAGCATTAAAGAGATTATTGCATATATTTTACTTTTGCAGGCTTTTATATATACAAGGATCTAAAACATTAAAATTTTATGATTTAGAAGGAAAAATTGTTAATAATATTTAGTCCGTCCATCCGTCTGTCCTTGACTTGAAATTTATAAATTTTAAAAGAAATTAACAATTTAATATAAAAACAGTATAATGTTTTAATGTCTTCAAATAGAGCTTTTATAGGAGATATTCTAATTTTTTTCTTTTTATGAACTAGAGCCCAAATAAAGCTAAAGTTATAATAGAATTTCTAGTGTTAGGATAGTCAAATTGACCTAATAATGTTGTCCGTCCTTCCGTCTGTCTTTCAATTCAAATTACAATTTTTATTTCAATGATTTTATATTTATGAGTTAACTTTTCAGAATTTTATAGCCGATTTAGGGTTATATACTTAACGGTTTTACAGGTATATTCTGATCTTGTTTTAGAATAAAGCTTAATGCTCTTTTTTCTTTTAAAGCTTTGAGATTTTTAATGTTTGAAATTTGTCTTAGCGATCAGCTATTAGCTTTTTAAGAGCTTTTATTTTCATTGAAATGTTGAACAGTGAGCTTTATAAAAACTTTGGGCTTTTTTTGAAAATACGAGCTCTTTTTAAAATTTTTGATTGGTGCCTAAGAGTTATTTAAGACTTTAAATTTTTTTCCTAAACAGTCAGCTATTAACTTCTGAAGAGCTTTTTGCTTTATTAAAACTTTCAACTGTTAGCTTTAGAAACGCTTTAAGCTTTTTTGAGATTTGGGCTTTTAAAATCTTTAATCTCTGCTTTGTTTTTCTTTCCTTTTTTATCTTTCTATCTGTCATTTAATTTAACAATTAATTTCATATTTTTCAAGATCATAAATTGTTAAATTTCTTTTGCTCCTTTTTTTCTTCATCACTAACATTTTGTTGGATATTGTTTTTTTCTCTTCACACGTGAAGTGCAAGTTAATGTTTTTTTCTCTTGTTTTGTCTTTGATGACAAAAGGGATATTTCGCCATTTTTTAACCTACATAAACTGTTAGAAATAATAGAAAAACTCAAGTGGAAGTAAATAGAGGTGTCTAGACTTTATAACAAGTCATTTATTGTTGATAAGTAATACAGAAGTGTATATATACATATACACAGATATGTGTTATGTAATTTTTTTAAAATTAAAGAAAATCTCATAATGTCTCAATTAAGAAGAAATAAATGGAAAAGATTAAAGGTGAAGAATTATGAAATAACAAAAATTTAGGAAAATATTTATCTTGAATTTTTCTAATTCTTTTAATAGAAAAATCTTCCTAAAATCCTTTATATCCTTTCGATTTTACCAAGAAACCATATTTTTATTAATGTCCAAACTAATAATAATCCATCACAAAACTTTCTTTATTTCACTATTCTATTCATTTCATGTTATTAAAATTCCTAGAAATTATAACATGATTCTTTTCAAATTGAGCTTAATATGTGATTGCTTTTCTTTCCAATTTATTACCATAAAATCTTAATTAATAATTCTGGAAAAATTATTATCCTTTTTACATAATAATTGATTAAAAAATAACAGATTAATGTATTTCTTTTAGGAAATTTAGGTTCCTTTTAGGAAATTTTCCAAAAATCTTAAATATAAAAAAAGTCTGGAATGGAAAATTTATTCAAAATATTTTAAAACATTAAAATTATTTATACAAAAGTTTATTTGAAGTATAAAACTTTGCCAAATCTTTTATAATAAAGAAAAATTATCGTTTTTATTATTTAAATTTCCGAAAAATAATTTACCAGATTATTTTCTTTTCAACTTTTTATTAAAGTCTAAAACATTTCCTTATACCCTTTTTTTGCAGGATATTTGTCCTTTTTTCCTAAGGAAAATTAATTGTACATTAATTTGTAATTCCAAACTGATTTTTTTCTTATCCCTAAACTAACACTTACAAAATTACTATTTAATGTTTGGAAACACTCTCATTCCTCACTCTCTCTCCCTCTCCCCCTCTCTGTCTTACACATACAATCTCAATTAGATATTAGTAGTTGTTAGACGTGTCTCAAAATCTCAAAATCTCAAAATTGCCAAAAGTATTCAAATTGTATTTAAGTTTTGTAATATAGAAGATATAACTATACACATACATATACCCATAAGTAACATTAGTGTATATGTATATGTGATTATATGTATGTGTATGTAAGTATATAATTTCATAGTTAAGATAGGAAATATTACAGTAAATTTTTATTTCAGAGTCCATTACACAACATATAAACACAAATTCATATACACATACATGCATAGACAAATGTATGTGAAAAGAGATACGAACTAAATTTAGATTTTTTTGTATTGTTTGTATTGCATAAACACATATACAGATATGTGAATAAAGTTCAGAATAGGTTAGTCTGAAAGGTTCTTGTGACTGGATCAAACATAAAAAAATCTTAAAAAATCATAAAATACGATTTTATAACTTTTTCAAATCCTTTAACTCGAAATAAAATCGGTACATGTCATATCAAATAAGATTATTTCATATAAAAAATATAAGTGCAAAATATATCAAAAACCCATATATCGGGAGCTATTATTTCGATACTCTTTTGTAAGCAATTATATACAAAATTTTATTTTAAATAATTATTTTTCCAGTCCGTCTTTCTGTCCGTCTTTGTATAAAACGTTTCATTTCTGATTCTTTTAGATACTTTTGTATCTTAATATATTTAATATTGCGAAAATTGCTTTTTGTCAAACGCATGACTTTTATAATTTTAGTACGATTTTAGGATTCCAAATTTTCTACCTTTTTTCTGGAAATAGTGAAATGTACAATGCTATAGCGTCTGTCCAGATGTCCGTCCTTACATGATTTAAAATTAAAATTTTATTTTTATATAAAGTTGAATTTTTGAAAGGCTTCAAAAATTTGCTTCTAAAGAAGTTATCTGATTTTATTTCCTTTTGTGATTATCAGCTTTAGTTGTTCTATAATTATTTTTAAGACTTTTTTGTTAAAGAGCTCGAATAACGTTATTATTTTGTCCGTCCTTCCGTCCGTCTCCTATCACAAATTTTTCATTTAAAATTGTAATTAAAGATTTTGTACTAATAAAAAGTCGGGTAAATTATGGTCCGGAGGGATTTATAGGATTTAAAATGATATTGTGATTTTTACCATAAAAAAACAACTTTAAATGTTAGCGATGCTTAGTTCCTTTTAATGTCAATTTGGCATATTATTTGTCTTTCCATCTGTCTTTCATTCAAATTGGTCTAACGGAAAAAGAAGTTATTAAAATTTATTTCCTCTTGTAATTTCCACCTTTAATTTTGTTATAATTACATCAAAACTTTTACTGTTAAAAGCTCAAACTTCGTATCTATTTTGTTGGTCCATCCACCTATATTTCATTTGCAATTCCTCATTTTAAACTGAAATTAAGATTTTTATACTAATGAAGAGTCGAGTACATTATTTGCGTAAAATGAGTAGTTTCGATGGAAATATAAGATTTTGATTGATATTGCGATCTTAATCACAAAAATTCTGTACATTATTATTTATTTTTTATTATAAAAAGAATCCATTTAAAAGTTTTATTTTGTCTGTCCATCCGTCTGTCTTGCAATTGCAATATTTTCCATTCGAAATTATTTGTGTAGAATTTCCGGTTCCTAAATATGGTCGACTCCATTCAGAAATGTTTAGTCGATCGCATTTTTTAATTTTTGGAAACAATATTTTTTTTCCATAAATCAATCATGGGATAATTTTCAATCCGGTCACTCCTATAAAGGTTTCCTAAATAAATCTCTTAATATATCCCTCCTTAACAGAATTTAAAAGTTTAATGTCTGTATTATTAATATATAACAAATTATTTCGATTGTATTTATAGTTTATTAATTATTTAATTTTTTATTTTCTAAACTACTAAACGTATGATTAATTTTAATTAAGAGGTTATTTAACAAAAATGTTTATAACTTTTAAACTATAAAAAATAATGAAAAAATTTAAAATGAAAATAATAAAGAAATATTTAGAGAAAATATATTTAAGGCAGTTCGAATCATTTACAAATAAAAGGAAATAAAAAACTGAACTGAAGTTAAGAATTATTTTACAAAAATTTCAAAATTCATATTTTTCAAAAACGGATAAAATTTTCTAAATTTTATTAAAGTTTTAATATTTTCTAAAATATTTAAAACATTTTAAATTGATGTTATTAGTTTTATGATGACAATTGCGACAATAGGAAATAAATTTGGGAAGTTTTATGCAAATTATGCATGACTTTCCAGATGTCTTTCGTAAATTGCACTCAGAATTGAAAATAATCGACTGGTAACACATAAATATAATCTGCTACTTTTTAGACTAAAAAAAAAACATGAAAAAGCAAAACTGAAAACAAAAATCTATAAAAACCCTCTCACATTCACACTCACATGCCATATAATACATATATGTCTATTAAAAAAACAACTACAAAAAAAAGTTACATGATGTTCGTACTCTAAACACAAACACATTTAAACAAATCTCATACAGAGTCATGAACATCTACAGATTTGTTAAAATGTGAATGTACAGTTACATATAGACAATGTCCAAGAGTCAGTAGGCAAAGTAATTTAGGCAACAGACATTTCTATATAAAAATATATATAAATTTGTCTTCTTTATATTTGTACAACTTTTTATAACGTGTTTTTGCTCTTCTCTCTTTTTCATTACAAATTTTCAACTGTGAAATGTTTTTGTATTTTGTGTTACTGTGAATGAAGAGCAGAATAAAAGAGAAAATATGAGAGGGAGAGAGAGAGAGAGAGAGAGAGAGGAGATGGTATTAAAAGTAAGTTCATTTAGAATTCGGTAATTATTTATTTATAAATTGAAACTGTTTCAATAACTCATGCCAACAGTATCAAACCAAACATATCACAGCCTCATACCACCCCACCTTCCTTCCAAAACCATCACTGCCAGTTACATGTTGCCTTATTTATTTAGAGTCCTCCATATAATGGAGAATACAGAAATAAAGAGAAAATTATATAACTACAGTTATACGAACAATACCTTCAAAATAACTTGGATAAAATAAAAATTTATATATATTAATTCACTCTGTTCTTTCCACCTTCATCTGTGTGACGTCAGTGATTTCCTAATCCACCCCACTTTAATTTTTAAAAATGTCTAGTTACTTAAATTACACAGAGAACTGGTTGGTTGGAGCAGGGGGATGTAGAGTCTGGTAAATATTTTAGTATTCATAAAAATCTTTGTTATTGACAGTAACAAAGTCAATTTGTTTGAATGGTCTCGGCTCTGGTCTGTTTTGATGAGGAAGGCAAGGAAATTACACAAATTATTACGGGGATAATTTACGGATAAAGATGGAGATATAATTATAGCTACATTTATACTGTTATAATCATTAAAAATGCTTTTATGTTTTTGGTTTTGGAGGTTAAGAAAGAATGATTTTTCCCATGTCAAAGAAAAATTGAAAATTAATATGATTTCTGTTATAAACAATAATTTTCAAGGAAAAAGTCCTGTACTATGAAAGAGCATAAACAATAAATGTCCATAGTTTAGTTGATAATGGACTTGCTATTTAGGTTTCGTCACAATCCAGCGAAACATTCAATTATGATCTATAAATATTGAAAAAAAATCGAATCTTTCTTAATCCTTTGTAAATCTCTTCCATTCTAAACAATAAATCTCTTTTCTAATATAAATATATAATTTAGTGCTTTCTTTATTGATTCTGAAAATTTTATTTCGTTTGCTTTTATAGTTTATTAATAATTAAATTTTTTTAATATCTGTAATACTGAACGTATGATTAATATTAATTAAGAGATAATTTAATAAAATTGCTTATAACTTTAAAACTATAAAAGATAAATAAAAAAATTCAAAACATATAACAAATAACTATTCAGAGCAATTAATTTAAAGATCTTAAGAATCATTAACGGAAGAGAAATTATGGAAAGAGATAACTGAAATTGAAACATTTTCTTAAATCATATTTTTCTCAAAAAAAGTTGTTATTACAAAATTAATTTTAATTTGATTTCTGAGACATAAATATATCTATTTTTGAGATATCAATATACAGTCCTTTAGATCCTAACTTTGGAATCCCTTTCGACTTCGAATTCAATAAGGTTTGGTTAGGGTTGTTGGGTAAAACTTTGTCCCAAGCAACTCTACAATAAAACTAACATTTGCTTAAACCTTGTACAATTATTTTTGCAGATATTTTTATTTCTTTCTTTCCATAAATATATTTTTGGCGAATTTTCAAAACATATCATATACGATCTGTACATATTTGGATGGCACCATTAATTTCTCTGACCTCTTAATGATGTGAAAACTCCTGAAGTCAACTAGAAAACTCCTCAGCCTTTGGTATACGAAATTATACTCTATATCTCCAACAATTCAAAAGTTATAGCATTATTTCCTAAAAAATTGTTTAAAACGAAATAATTTTTTCTCCTACACAATATTACATTTAACTCAATATTGCCACCAGTTTATATTGATATTCTTTCATAATTTTGATATAATTTTTTATAACCATAATAATGTTTATATAAATATGTATATTTGTAGACACACATACACACACAAATGTATTAGTATTAGTGTATCCTTATACAAACAGTAAATTACTTAAATATTGTCTATATTTCTCTTCTTCTTCTACGTAACATAACGTGTCTAGTTTGTTGTCAGTCATCTTTAACGAAAACAACAAAAAAACGACATCAAATGTCAATGCAACACGCAAAATGTATTTTGGTTAAAAACCATAAATTTACGCAAAACCCCCCTCCAAAAAACAAAAAAAAAAAAAAACATAACTAAGAATCAAAAAAGAGTCAGAAGAAGAAAAAAAGAATCAAGAAAACGTCCATAAAACGTGTTTAAATCAGATCAAAATAAAAAAGAGAAGAATTTTATTTTGTTTTTATTTTCTTTGATTACAATTTTTAGGAATATTTAAAGACAATAATATGGATAAAAGACACAAAAAAGAGGAATGAAGACAACAACAATAACAACAACAAAAATCAGAAGAATACTTAGAAACACAACACTTTTTTATCCCTGTGTTACTCACAATTCAAGTGAACTAAACACTTTAACTTGTATTATCACACATACATACACACACTTACATATACAAGTGAATGGAAATGTACATCATCCCATATCACTTTGACAGGCTTATGTTATATAACCTTGACAAGGGATGAAGGTTTTTTTTGTGATTTCTTTATTCTTTTTTATTTTGAAGCAAAATCAACTTTATTGAGGGATAAAGAAGTATTCACACAAACATATAAAGTAATATACTCAAAATATTATTAGTAACTATAGGCAAATAGTACGAGGGAGGATTTAAAGTTTTAATATAATCTACACTGGTGTATTCTGTAATAATTTAGTTATGAAATATACCATACTATAATAGACTTGATCATATAATAATCAGTAGACTAGAAGATCATAATCAGCAGACTAAACTTACTTGAGTCAATGGACTAGAATACAGTATATGTAGAAGACTAGTTTATAACATATTTAAATGACTAGAGTATACTATAGTCAACAGACTAGAGTATACTATAGTCAACAGACTAGAGTATACTATAGTCAACAGACTAGAGTATACTATAGTCAACAGACTAGAGTATACTATAGTCAACAGACTAGAGTATACTATAGTCAACAGACTAGAGTATACTATAGTCAACAGACTAGAGTATACTATAGTCAACAGACTAGAGTATACTATAGTCAACAGACTAGAGTATACTATAGTCAACAGACTAGAGTATACTATAGTCAACAGACTAGAGTATACTATAGTCAACAGACTAGAGTATACTATAGTCAACAGACTAGAGTATACTATAGTCAACAGACTAGAGTATACTATAGTCAACAGACTAGAGTATACTATAGTCAACAGGACTAGAGTATACTATAGTCAACAGACTCGAGTATATTATAGTCAACAGACTAGAGTGTACTATAGTCAACAGACTCGAGTATATTATAGTCAACAGACTAGAGTATACTATAGTCAACAGACTAGAGTATACTATAGTCAACAGACTAGAGTATACTATAGTCAACAGACTCGAGTATATTATAGTCAACAGACTAGAGTATACTATAGTCAACAGACTAGAGTATACTATAGTCAACAGACTAGAGTATACTATAGTCAACAGACTAGAGTATACTATAATCAACAGACTCGAGTATATTATAGTCAATAGACTAGAGTATACTATAGTCAACAGACTAGAGTACACTATAGTCAACAGACTAGAGTACACTATAGTCAACAGACTAGAGTACACTATAGTCAACAGACTAGAGTACACTATAGTCAACAGACTAGAGTACACTATAGTCAACAGACTAGAGTACACTATAGTCAACAGACTAGAGTACACTATAGTCAACAGACTAGAGTACACTATAGTCAACAGACTAGAGTATACTATAGTCAACAGACTAGAGTATACTATAGTCAACAGACTAGAGTACACTATAGTCAACAGACTAGAGTACACTATAGTCAACAGACTAGAGTACACTATAGTCAACAGACTAGAGTACACTATAGTCAACAGACTAGAGTATACTATAGTCAACAGACTAGAGTATACTATAGTCAACAGACTAGAGTACACTATAGTCAACAGACTAGAGTACACTATAGTCAACAGACTAGAGTACACTATAGTCAACAGACTAGAGTACACTATAGTCAACAGACTAGAGTACACTATAGTCAACAGACTAGAGTATACTATAGTCAACAGACTAGAGTACACTATAGTCAACAGACTAGAGTACACTATAGTCAACAGACTAGAGTACACTATAGTCAACAGACTAGAGTATACTATAGTCAACAGACTAGAGTATACTATAGTCAACAGACTAGAGTATACTATAGTCAACAGACTAGAGTATATTATAGTCAGGACACTAGTGCATACTATAGTCGACAGGCTGGATAATACCATAGTTACAATAGAATAATCCTTAGAATTGGTCATATAACCATGATATGGTTGTCATGGTTTCACAGATATTTTATTAAAATATTCATAACTTGTTTATTCCTGAAGACTTCTTAAACTAACCTTCTTTAACTCATCAAACAAATAAACAGGATATGAAAATAAAAATCAAAATTGAGAGAACTTTTGTTAAGGTTTTTTTTTTTGCTTTTCAATTGTGTTTGACTGACTGACATTATTTTGTCATTAATTCTATTTCTTTCTTTTGTATTAAACAAGTTGGTTTTGCCTTTTTTTATTTATTATAATAATTTGTCTGTGATTCTATATTTAAATATATACAAAGCACACATAGCAACAAACACAAACAAGACCTTTTTTCTCTACAAATACACATAAACTTAGAGGAATAGAAAGGAAAAGAGACAGAAAAAATCCTGAATAAGAAATGTTTTATAATAAAATCTATATTAATGTAATTGATTTGATTGACAATTTTTTACAGACGATATTAAAGAATTAATATGAATATAAATATATAAACAGAAGAATTGCAAAAAGTTTCAAAAAAATCCCTAAAATCATGCTACAGAAATTTTCCAAAGGAAACCAATAAACAGCCTGTTTTAAATTCTGTTGTATTTGATTTGATTTCATTTCTTTTTCTTCTTTTTTTGATTTCACAAAAAATTATATATTTCAGGTAAAAAGGTCAAATGACCTTAAATACATAAAATTTGTAAAAATATAGAAAAAAACATAAAAATTAAAATGCAAATTTTTATATTCTGCTCATAATTTGTTGAATAAAATATTTAACATTCCGACACAATTATTTCATAAAACAAAAGGACTCCATAACAACAAAATCAAAAAAGAAAAAAAAAAAACGTAAAACCTTTAAAAAGTGTTTCGTATAGAGAAAAAAGGAGTAAAAATTGTGAATATTTACATATGTAAATACATTTACAAATACATACACATATTTAATTCATAACAGCCTGAACAAAAAAAATTTATTCATTGAAACTATGATTTTTTTAGTTTTTGTTTTTGTATTTTAAGCAAAATTTGTTTGAATAATTTTGTTTATCTCTCTTTTTTTCAGAGATAATATTCAAAAAAAGGACCTTTTTTATGTTGAACTTTATTTAAATGTTTGAGTTGTTAATAACAATAAAATTTAATTGTCAGCATTTTATGAAATAATTTGTAAAGAGAACTATTTGAACTTTTTTGCAGGCAAATTTCGTTTAAATGAAGAGCAGTTTTGAAAATGTCAAATTTAAAAGAGAGATAAAAGTGTTAAAACAGTGAACTTTAATGAGAGAAGGCGTAAAATCAATAGAACAGAGTAAATTATGGTTAATAAACTAAAGCATAGTACATAAAATAGACTTAAGCATAATATGGTTAATAAACTAGAGTAATGATACAAGAGCATACTATGATTGATAGTTTAGATCATAGTGTGTTAAGTAGGTTAGAGCATATATTATACATAGACTAGATCACTTTATAGAAATTTGACTGGGCATACTTTAGTCATAGACTAGATCATAGTATAGTCAATAGACAAGAACATACAATAGTTAATTGGTTAGAGCTTACTATAGTTAATGAACTAACTAAAGCATACTATAGTCAAAAATAGACTAAAGAATACTATAACCAATAGACTATAACAGACTATAGTCAAACATACTTCAGTGAATAGAATAGACCACACTATAATCAACAGAAAAAAATTTAGTCAGAGTAAAACAAACTACAGTCAATAGACTAGATCATACTATAGTCAATTGACTAGAACATTCAACAGTCAATAGTCCTTATAAAAAGAGTAAAGAACTAAAGCATACTATAGTCAATAGACTAGTAAATAGACTAGAGAATACTATAGTCAGTAAAGAATACTAAAGTATAATAGGCTAGATCATACTATAGTCAATAATCCAAAGCATAACATAGTTAATAGTCCTTATAAAAGAGTGAGTTAGAAAATTTCTTAAATTTAGGATCCAGAAGCAGACAAAATTTTCAAAAAGTTGTACCAAAAAAAGCGAACCACAAAATGGACCTTATAAGTACCAAAATTTACATCAAAGAATGTTCAAAATATTCGATTCACAAGACTTCATAATGTGTCACTTATAATTGGCCTGACTTGGCATCCTGTCACTATAGAAAACATGAAAAGTGATGTGAGTGAGATATTGGATTCTTGTTAAAAGGGAATTGAAGAGTCCAAAAATGTGGTAAATTTCAAATGTAGATGGACTAAGTGTTCGATTAAAGTGAAGGAAAACACTAGAAAGAAGTTAATGGAAGATTGGAACTATAAAGATACTTTTTTATAAATTGTGAAAATAATTAAAAAAAAATACAAGCATAATATAGTCCACATACTAGATCATATTATGGTCAAAAGACTGAAGCAGACTATGGTCAATAGGCAACAACATGGTGTTACTATAGAAAATAGTATTTTTCTTCTTGAAATTTAGTTATTTTATATTTGTACTCAATTTTCCTCCTTTTCACAATATTAACTTCTAAAAGGTTCTATATTTACCGTTATACGATATTCTTAACTTAAACATCTTTATTCTCATTAAAACACATTTCAGTGTATTTAGTACCAAATAGATTTCAATTCCTATTAATTATTTTCAGTATTTATTACCATAATTAAAGTCATTTTCAGAATATAAGTTACATATTAAGCAAAAAATTAAAATTTATTTTTATACTTAAATTAATTAACACTTAATTATATTTTAATATAATTAAAATAATGATATTTTGAATATAATTTTGGGGAAAATAATAAAATTGAAATTTAATTCAAAGTTTTGTAAGAGAAACAGGAAAAAAATGAGTTAATGTTTGTACTCTTAATTATGGAAATATTTCTTATGTGTGTGTGTGTGTTTTTGGAAAATACTTTCAACGCCACAAAATTAATTTATTATGGCAATTTCAACCAAAAAAAAATCCCCCCAAAAAAATGGAAAAAGTAAATAAAGCAATAAAATAAAAATATCAGAAAGCGAAAGAGAGAAGTTAAGAGGGGGAGGAGGGAAATTAAAAAAGAAGTGATAAATTAATTTGGTAATGTACACTTAAAAAAAAAGCTGCTTTTTTTGCAACAATTTTTGTAAACTTGGACTTTTGGTCAGTAAAAGAGTAAAATGGTAAATATAAATAAAAAAAAATTGTTTGATATGAATAAACGTACAAGTGAATGAATGAATGAGTGAAGGAATGAATGAATGACTGTGTGAATGATGCTTGAATTTTATGTTTAATTTTTTTCTCTTTTCACAAATAATAAAAATAATGAAAATGAAACAAATAAGAATGCTAAATTCGGTCATGCGGAATCTTCAGTCCACTATAAATGCACATGAAGTAAATACATTATGTTTCGTACATACACTCACAAATGTACATAATATATAATAATCTTTTTTAAAAATATAACACAGGATCACTTAATGAGTCCTAAAATTGGTTATAGTTTTAGCTATAACTTTTTTTCTGCTTAACCGATTTTCATAATTTTTTGAATAGAAATAAAGTACATATGACTTCACGTTATGGCGATTTCATTCCAATTTATAGATTTTCAATTATCAATTTTTTAAAAAGTTTTTTGCTTGAACTTAGAGGTTGCCTCATATATTGGTCCATAACTTTTAATTTACTGAACCGATTTTGCTGATTTTAAACAGGAAATTTCTCAGGACCTTAGCAAAGACTCAGGTTAAGTTTCATTGAGCTCTGTCAATTATTGTGGGTGTGAGCGTGACAACAACAGATAGCCAGGCAGAAAGACGGGAAAGATAAGCGGACGGACAGACAGATGAACAAGAATAAATTTACATTTTGAGAACTGAGATGATTCACTCTAAGCGTTACACACAGAATGACAAATGTAATATACCCACTTCAGCACTTGTGTTGTGTGAAGGGTATAGAAAATAATGAAAATAAAAATATACAAATAAAAATTGTACTTGAAACAAAAACAGTTCTTTTTAATTTATATGTATGATTTTGTACGTTTTTTTTCCTTTTTGGTTGCTTCTCTTATTTGACAACATTTCACTTCAAACAAAAAAACCAAATAAACGAACCACAATTCACAAATGTTGCGTGATTTCAAATGTCCGTTCTGTTTAAACCACTTTAAGGAGGATGACGCTATGGAAGGGGAAGAGGGGGGAGTTGTGTTAAAAATAATTACAATTTTTAAATGGTCAAAAGCGAAGCAAAAACTGAAACATATTCCCCCTTAATGATTTGATTTCAGAAATAATGTTTCATTTTGGTTTCTCTGTTTTATGGCAAAAAGGAATAAAATACAAAACAAAATATGAAAAAACCGTCATTAATTATTTTGATTGGTTTTGTTTTTGAGAAGTTTTCTTCTTTTTCGCTTTATTTTATTTTAGCAGCAACAAATTTATGGTATTAAAATGATTATTATTTATGATTACTGGAGGTTTTTACTCCTTTTCTTCTCATTCCTCCTCAGAAAAAAGATTTATTTTGTAAAAAAACCCTTTTAAATAACAAATAATTCTTAAGAATTACAACCTAAAACTTTTTCAATAAATCAATAAAATTTGTTTTCAAAATTTCTTTATTCTCCCCTCCGACAACAACAACAAAAAGGTCATAACAACAAATTTTTTACCTGAAAACCTCAAAAGTACTTAAGTTAATATTAAAGCTACAAAAATTCTTAAACCTCTTCCTCAATTCTTCTCTGTCCTAAACTTTCAATCAAAAGAATCCTGGAAAAATCTAAAGAAAAATCCCAAAACGTGTGTGTTTAAGGGAGAGTAAGAGAGAGAGAGAGAGAGAGTGGAAGTGTGATGTTGTAAGTGTATGAGAAAAAAAGTTTAAATAAAAAAGATTTAATCTGGAAATCAATTTGTGCAAGTGTTGCTTTTACTAAAATGACTTAAGTGTCACACGCAACCAGTAACCAGAACTAAATGAAATAAAAATAAAAATAAACCCTTAAGACTAAAATCTACTAAGAAATGTCTATACACACATACATACAACACAAACACACACACTTATTTGTAACCCTCAAATATACGCATAATAACCCAATAAACAAATTCTATTTAAAAGAAAATTGCGATCAATAATTCTTATTACAGACAACTTTCACTTTTTTGAATAAAAATTAAGTTAAAATTTTCTCTAGAAAAGAAATTAAGATCAAATATTCTCTAAATGAAAACTGTAATCATAAATTGCTACTAAATTCCCTTTGAGAGAAAATTGAGATGCAATTTTCTTTCGAAATAAAATTGCGATCATAATTTTTTCGTTCGAAAAAAATTAAGAAAATTTTTGAAAAAAATATCGATTTATAAAAATTGCAATCGAATTATCTTTTCAGAAAATTGGCACAAAATTTGCCAAATGCAACTGTATTTTATCATAGAAAATTTCGAAGAAATGTTCTTCTTAAAGAAAATTGTGAAAAAGATCTATTTGTTTAGAAAAAGTTGCGATAAAATTTTCTCTTTATTATTATTTATAATCAAATTTTCTCTTTAAAAGTGCGATTAAATTTTCTCTTTAGAAAAACTTACGATCAAATTTTCTCCTTTAAAAAATCCGCTCAAATATTATCTTTCAAAGAAAATGGGAATAAATTTTCACTTTAGGGAAAATTCCAGTCAAATTTTCTCTTTAAAAATTGCAATAAAAAATTTCTTTAGAAAAAATTACGATCAAATTTTTTGCTACAATAACTTTGCGACAAATTTTTCTCTTTTAAGAACAATGAAATCAAATTTTCTCTTAAAAAAGCTGTGATCAGTATTTTAAAAGCAAATTTCGAACTCTTTTTCAATTTGGAAATTTATATTCAATTTTCTTTATAGAGAAACTTTTAAACAAATTTTCTTGTAAGAGGAAATTGCTTACAAATTTTTCTTTAAGAGAAAATTGTAGGAAAAAATTTATCTAAAGAGAAAATTATTTCTTTAATGAATTTTGACATCAAATTTCCTCTGTTGTTATCTCTTTTCAATTTTTCCTTTAGAGAAAATCGGAAACAGATTCTAATTTAAGAAAAAATTGCTAATGAATTTTCACTTCAGGAATAATTATCTCTTAAGAGAAATTTATGAAATATAGTTTATTGAAAGGTCTATTGGCTTTAGTATGCTCTGGTCTATTGACTATAGTATGCTCTAGTCTATTGACTATAGTATGCTCTATGTCTATTGACTATAGTATGCTCTATGTCTATTGACTATAGTATGCTCTATGTCTATTGACTATAGTATGCTCTAGTCTATTGACTATAGTATGCTCTATGTCTATTGACTATAGTATGCTCTATGTCTATTGACTATAGTATGTTCTATTCTATTGACTATAGTATGTTCTAGTCTAGTTTTTAATGTTCTTTTAATTATTTTTTATTATTTTATTTTAAAGAAATTTTGCTGGGTATTATTTTGTAAAAAAGGCTTAAATTTGTATTTTCCATTATTTGTTGTTTTGTGTGAGTTTTTTTTACATTTTGCTCTTTTTCTGCTATTTATATAAAAAATGTATTGTATTTCAATATCCTTTTTGTTGACAGTGTTATAATAAATAATTCTTTCCTTCCTTAAAACAACTCACTCACACCTACAAACACCCATATTTTCAGTTGACTAAGGATCTGGGAGTGAAACATTTTTAACTTAAAAATAAAGTGATTTCTTAAGAATTATTGAATTCTAAGGAACTTTTTTGACACGATTTAAATATTTTATTTCAAAAATCTTGTTTTACCAGAAAAATATTTTCATTTTTTTTTCTAAAAATAATTTGAAAAATTTAAGTGACCAAAAATCCGAAAAGAATACTTTTTATGTTAATTTGAATTATAATGATTTTGCATAATTTTCATTATTTTTATTATTATTAAAGGTAAAATTGTGACTCAGGTTTAGTTTTATTTTTATGATTTTCATTTTATCTAACAACAAAAATAACATTAAGACCCTGGATTATGTATTTTATTATTTACTTGTTTTGCCGCTCATTATAATCACCATAATGATGTTGGCAATAATGATTGTGATGACGATTATGTTTCAATATTAAAGCCAAAATTTCAATAGGAACTTCATAATAATTCCTTCAGCAATTGCTGCTGCTTTAGCGTTCAATAAACATATTTCACTTCTTTTTCACATTTTGCAAGTTAATGACTCTTCAACACGCAAAAGTCCTTAAGGTACAAAAAATAATGGAAATCAAATTGAATTGAATTCAGACTTGAAAGTAAAATAAATGAAACAAAATTGAAATACAAAATATTTTTCATTATTTATTTGGAAATTGTCGTACGAATAGATTGTACGACAATTGTTATTGTTTTTTTTTTTCAATTTCAGTTTTATTCAATATTTTTTCTCATTTACAAACTGCAAAATTATTGTGAAACTTAAAGTGACATTTCGTAATTGACAGGAAAACAAAATACGAAATTTAATAGAAAACACGAAGATTTCGATTTTATTTCATGTAAAATTCATAAATATTTTAACAATTGATTTTGATTGTCTTTATCTACATTTCACTCCCAAATTGTCTTTAGGAAGGAAGGAAAATTGAAAATTTTATTTAATAATTTTTTTTGAAAATTTTATTTAAGAGATTTTTTTAGAAAATTGTATTTGAGAAAAATATTTTTTAGAAAATTTTATTTAAAAAAATTTTTTTAGAATATTTTTTTAAAGAAATTTTTTTAGAAAATTTCTTTAAGAGAAAATTCTTAAGTAAATTGTATTTAAGAGAAAATTTTATTTAATATATAAATTTTTACACAATATTATTAAAGAGAAAATTATAAAAATATATTTTTATAGAAATTTTTTAAATAATTTTTTTTAAGAGAAAAATTTTTTACAAATTTTATTTAAGAGAAAAATTTTTTAAAAATTTTATTTAAAGGAAAAATTTAAGAAAGTTTTTTATTTTAAACTAATTTTTTATAAAACCTCAATGAAGAGAAAACTTGCTGTAACAGAAAGTTTTTCTATGAAATTCCACTTAATTTAAGAGAAGATTTTACTTCAAGGAAAAATATTTGTTTTTATTGATAAAAAGTTTTTTGAATTTCTGCTGAAGAAAAAATTTTTGGAAAATTCTCTATTCATTAATTGAAAATTGTCTATAAATTGTTTCACAAAAATCTTTCTTCTATAAAATTTGCTGAATTTTTGAAAAGAAAATTGTTGATGCCTTTTTTAGTTGAAGAAAAAACTCTATAAAATGCAAGAGAAATTTTCTATATTTTTATTTTTTTTTTTTTTAAATAGAAATTTTTCTTTTTAAAAGAAAATATTAGTACTAAGAGGAATTTTCTTTAAAATTTTTCTAGAGAGAAAATTTTCGTAACTTTTTTAGTGAAACTTTTTATTGAAATTTTTCTAAAGAGAATTTTTAAAATTTTTTCTAAATTTCTATTGGAACTTTTATAAATAGAAAATTTTCATATATTTTTCCGAAGAGAACATTTTCGTATAAATTTTTCTAAAGAAAAAATTATCATAAAAATTTGTAAAGAGGAAATTTCTTTAAATAGAAATTTTTTATTAACATTTTTTAAGGAGAAAATTTCCATTGAAATTTTTTAAAAATAAAACATTTTCTGATAAGAAAATTTTGACTTAAATTCTTTTAGGGAAATATTTTGATTAAAATTTCTCTAAACTGAATTTTTTTATAAAATTTTTCTAAAGAGAAAATTTTCATTAAAATTCCTCTGAAGAGAAATTTTTCACTAGAATTAAAGAGAATTTGTAAAAAAAAATTGTTATTTGAAAAAAGACAAAAAAACACTTTAAATAAAAATTAATTACATGTTCAATTTTCTGTATTAAAGTCATTTTCTTGTCTTTAGTAAATGAGCAATCTATTTGTTAGGTTCTTGCGTCCATTTGTCTGTTCATTTTTGTTTGATTTGCTTGTAATTGTCAATGTTTGTATTGGTGTGTTGTTTGTTTTGTTTGTATTTGTGTGTTAGTTTTAGTTTTGTCTAAGTTTTAATGTTTTAACCACATTTAAGCTGCTTGAAACCTTAGTAATGTCTCCTTAGTGTCTGGCATATGTTCTATGTTTTATATCGCTAATAAACATACACACATACTCACAAATATCAAGTTAAAAACCCGAATGTTTTGAACAAAATATGATACAAATTCTTACATAAAGAAAGATATGATTCAAAGGCAATATGGAAGGTATAGCAAGTGAAATTTGTGTCCCTTTGGAAATACATTTTTAAGATTGAAATATTTTGTTCTTCAGAACTGCAGGGTTTCATAAAATAATTATCTATTTAACTAAACAAACTTAAATACTTTAGACTCTTGTCTGGCATTTCGTATGTCTGGTGGTATGTTCTGGAGCTGTTAAGCACAGCTTACGTTATGGACACTTATGTCCATTAAATGGCGTTGAAGATTAGTTTGTAGCGTGTGACGTCCCGTTATATGCCATTGATGTGGTAGCATCGTATTACAGTGAATATCATATCAATTTAAAAAAAAAAATAGTTACAAATGCGAAAGAGAAAAGTTTTTTTATTGAAAGAGATTAGAGTAAATAGTCTACTGCTAGAAGTTCTTTTTCTCGGGAAAGGGAACTTTAAAGTGAGGGAAGATGGCTTAACTATGAAAAAATGGGGTTACATTCTTAGTACTAAGAAAATGTGAAGGGTAACATGTTTGGTTTGATGACTAAGACCTGGTTAAATTTAAAACTATTTTTTATTATTCAAAATAGTCCTCTAAATATCCTTTAAAAGCCATTGAAGCAATTTGTATCAATATTTTGTAAATAAAAAGTGAAAATTAAAAAAAAAAAAATCGAAAACAGTGAACTGCATTTTGCCATGCATGACGACAACAATAAAAATAAACATTAAATTTAAATTTTTCCAAAACAACTTCCACTTCAGCAAAATAACGTAAAAACAGACTTTTCGAATAAAACTGAACAATTGAAAACTAAAAAATCAAAATAAATAAATAAAAAAAAACTGAAAAAATAAAATAAACTAAAGTTCAAAATTGCGTTCAAACTGCCAATCATGTCACATTTGTTTCCAACGGAATTAGTGCGGAAATAATATTCCAGTAAAATCGTTCGCATATACAAATACAAATTTCTCAGTTGTACATACACACATACACTCCTGGTCATATGTAGACATCAATATATAAAGCCAGCATTTATGTTGTTATATGGTTCTTTAGTAGAGAAACTGGACAAACAATGTGAACACAGGATTTCAATAACATTTAAAAATAAAAGAAAATTTTTAAAAGGATAAAAATCGAATAAATAAAAACAATTGAATATTTCAGTCCTGCAGGTAAACGGAAAGTAACATGATTGAGTTCTTCAGGGATTTTTATTAAAGTTACACTTTAAGAATTTTTTGATCACTGTAATTTTTCTTAATAAAGTTATAATAACGGCATTAAGAGATCCAACAAGTTCACATTAAAAACTAACCATAATCAGATAACGATAATTTATAAAAAATGTTCCTCTTAAAAAATATATTTTTTAGAAAATTATCTCTTAAACAATTTGTAAGAAAATGTCTCTTTTCTCTGTGGAAGAGAAAATTTTTTATAAACATTTTTAAGAGAAAATTTTTTATGAAAATTTTTAAGAGAAAATTTTTATAAAAAATTTTAAGAGAAAAATTTTTATACAAATTTTTAAGAAAAAAATTTTTATAAAAATTTTAAGAGAAAAATTTTTAAAAAAATTTTTAAGAGAAATTTTTTAAAAAAATTTTTAAGAGAAATTTTTTTACAAAAATTTTTAAGAGAAAATTTTTTATACAAATTTTTAAGAGAAAATTTTTTATACAAATTTTTAAGAGAAGATTTTTAAAAAAAATTTTTTAAGGGAAGATTTTCTATTTTTTTTTAAGAAAATTTTCTGAAAAATATTTTATGAGAAATTTTTCTGAAAAAATTTTAAGAGAAAATTTTCTGAAAAAAAAGGAAATTTTTTCTTCAGCAAAAAAATTTTATAGAAAATTTTTTCTTCAGCAACAAAATTTTATAGAAATTTTTTTCTTCAGCAATAAAATTTTATAGAAAAATTTTTCTTCAGCAAAAAATTTTATAGAAAATTTTTTCTTCAGCAAAAAATTTTATAGAAAATTTTTTCTTCAGCAACAAAATTTTATAGAAAATTTTTTCTTCAGCAATAAAATTTTATAGAAAATTTTTTCTTCAGCAATAAAATTTTATAGAAAATTTTTTCTTCAGCAAAAAAATTTATAGAAATTTTTTTTCAGCAAAAAAATTTTATAGAATTTCTTTTTTTTCAGCAAAAAAATTTTATAGAAAAATTTTTCTTCAGCAAGAAATTTTTATAGAAAATTTTTTCTTCAATTAAAAAAAAATGTTATAGAAAATTTTATCGTCAATAAAAAATTTTCTCTTCAAAAAAAAAAAAAAAAAAATTATGGAAAATTTTCTCTTCCACAAAAAATTTTTTTCTTCAATAAAAAAATTTTGTAGAAAAATTTCTCTTGCACAAAAAAATTGTATAGAAAGTTTTCTCTTCCATAAAAAAAATTTATAGAAAATTTTCTCTTCCACAAAAAATCTTATAAAATTTTTTTTCTTCAATAAAAAATATGTTATAGAAAATTTTGTCGTCAATAAAAAAATATTCTCTTCAAAAAAAAAAAAAAAAAATTCTCTTCAATAAAAAAATTTTCTCTTCAATAAAAAAATTTTATGGAAAATTTTCTCTTCCACAAAAAAATTCTTCTTCAATAAAAAAAATGTAGAAAATAAAAACTAAATAACAAATTTTTTTGCTCTTAATTACAACTACTAAATGAGTCATTCACTTACTAAGAGCTTTCAATTGAGTTTGTTTACAGAAGAGTCCATTTAAAACAATTACAAAAAGAAACTTAAATTAATGTAAGAAATTCTTTGTGATTTTTATCATTAGGAAATTGTTTCATATCCTTGAAATTTTGTTCCATATTTTTATATTGCTTCATTCCCCGCCAGATTTCGCTACATGACTTTTAATGACATTTAGAAATATAATTTGTTGTTTTGTGAGTGTGTGTGTATGTGTAACATTTTAAACGGAAACTCTTCAATTAAGTTGCTAAATATTTATTAGTTTATTGTTCAGTTATAAATCTTTGCTGCTATTAATGTTTGCCAGCACGAGCTTTTTTCACACACACACTCACTCAAAATTAAAGGAAATATTTTACTCTTTAAACCCCATAAATTTTTTCATATAAACATAAACAGTTAATGTTATTATTGTATCTGTAAATGTGGTGGGAGTTAAGGGAAAACAACTTTAATTTTATTTTGTAAATAGTGTTAAATTTATGTAGACCACTCTCACTCACTCTTCTACACACACACACACTCACTTCCTCAGTCGCTTTCACTGAATTAAACTCTCCTTGGAAAGGATAATGAAGCAAAATTTAATAAGTTATTTTTGGCTTTTACTTCTCATTTAACTATTTATGCTTTTGTGAGCTTTCTTGGTCGGTTCGGGTTAGTTTGGGTGGTTTTTGTGGGTGGTGATTTCAAGGATTTTATAAGGATATAAGAAATTTGCCTGGTTTGAATTGTATGTTTTATTTGGAACGGAAGTCATAATATATATTTCGTATGTCTTAGGATAATATATGGATATTGCCCGTAAATAGCTTTTCCTTTTAGTCATAGAAGTCATTTATTTTGGAATTTGTAATTTAACCCGGTATTAGCTGGAGCTTTAGAAAGCTGCAATTTGAATTTGTGTTGTTAACGAAATTTGTGTATTTTTGCAATTTAATGGATTTTATTACTTTGAATTTAACCTTAAAATTTAATATTTAATGTAATTAAGTTGAAATTAGGCGAATGTGAGATTAAATGAGAGAAACATCAAATAATAAAATTCATATTGAGATAGAAGGCACTGGACTAAGAATAATTTATTTTTTAGTTTCAACGCAAAAAAAAGAAGATAAATTTTACATTATATTAGTAAAAATTGACGAACTTTTTCCAAGCTTTGAATATAATAAAGTCGAAAGCTTTAAGGTTTGTAAAGAAATAACTTACTTAAAGCTTCAGCTTTAGTTTTCCTTTACTTTTTTCTTTCATGCTTTTAAGTTTCAAGATCTTTATATTTTAAAATTTCTTTCAAGTTCCTTATAAAAATAATTAAAGAGCTTTTATCACAGAATATAAGTAAAGCTTTTTGAAAACTACATAGCTATTCATTATATAACTTTGGCAAGAGTTTGCTTAGCTATGTAATAGAATGTTAATATTAAATGAATTTTAAGAGAGCTTTTGTTCAGTATACAAACTTTATTTTTATAGAGCTTTATTTTATATAAAAAGTTTTTAGAAAAGAACGTTTTTTTTTTATTTAATAAACTTTTCCAAAAAGAAAGAAAAGCTTCAAGAGAGCTTTTACTTAATATTTAAACTTTTCTTTTAAAGAGATTTTGCCTAAATGTTTAAACTTTTTGTATAAACATTTGTTTATTTCGAAAGCTGATGCTAAAATTTTTTAAAAGCTTACAAAATTTAAAGAACATAATTTTTATTTTAAAGCCACACAGATTTTTGAAAAACTTTTTATATAATTTTAGCGCATTTTTTAAAAATATATTGTGCAATTTTTTTTACATTATTTAAATTTTCATAAGCTTTTATAAGCTTTTGATATTAAGAGCACTTAAGACAACATTTGTAGAACAAATTCTTAAATATTGTAAATCAAATGTGGAAAAAAATCTACTTTACGGTACACACGGTATTTTTTACAAAATTTTAAAGTTAAAAAAACATCAGTACTTCTCTAAAGCTTTTGACAAAATGTTTTTAACCAATATAATACGGGAGCTTGCAAAGCTTTTCAATTTTTTAATAACTTTAGAAAAAAGTGGAGCTTTTGTTCGCAATTTCAAAAAAATCTCTTTTCAAAGCTTTTAAGAAGCTTTTGTGCTCTAAAATTCATATATAAAATACGCTTTGAATTACATAAAGTAAATGTCAGTTTACTGAAAATTTTAAAAAGCTTTTTTGCTAAAGCTTTTAAGTTGTAATTGTAACATTTGCAATATCATTTTACTTACCATTAAAACTATCGTCCACAGTGAGACATTTGTAAATACTGAACTTTGCTTGTGGACTTTAAATGTGCTAAAGCTTTGCAGAGTTGTTTGCAATGATCTGCTTTTTCTTTTCTTAGTAACCATTTTGGAATTTTGCATTTGCCACGTAACATGTCTTGAACTGAAAAAAAAGAGAAAGAAATAGAAGAATTTATAAAAAAAAGGAAAATCGGTTCAGATTTTTTACTAAAACTATTACATTTTGTAAAAACTATAATGAAATTAGAGTCTGTTTAATTGTAATTAAATAAAAGCTTTTTGCCAGCCTTTTAAAACCGGTTAAATAAACCATTTTGTTACTACTTAATAGTTAGATTTTATTTGTCTTTCTTTGGGGTTTTTTTACACAAGTGTGTGTGTTTTATATATATGTGTGTGTGTGTGTCATGTGTAATAAATTTTGTTTTATATGTTACAAATCATTACTGATTTAATCATAAAACTTTTACTAAAGTTCTTTTCTTTTTTAAACCCTCCACCAACACAAGAAGTGAAAAGGGTACATTAACTATGTCATTCCGTGTGTAACACTAAGAAGGAATCACCTGAGACCCTATAATATATATAAATTCTTGCATCAAATCAATATCTGAGTTGATGTAGCTATGTCCTTCTGTCTGTCCAATATAATTGACAGAGTTCAATAAAATTTGATCTGAGTATTTTTTATAGTTCTTTTTTAAAACCGTCAAAATCGGTTAAATAAATTAAAAGATATAGACTGATATCTGTTGAAATATCTATATACAAACGAAGAACTTTTGTAAGCATTATCATAAGGTTATATGTACTTTATTACCATTTCAAAAATCATCAAAATCGGTTCAGTGAAGGAAAAAAGTTATAGACAGAAATATAATCGATTTTATGAGTCATTAAGTGTTCCTGTGTTATATTTAAGAAAAACCGTTACATATTAAATTAGGCTGTAAGTGTATATGTAAGTGTGTAAATAAGAAACATAACGTATTAACTTCACATGCATTTGTGGCGGAGCGTATTAAAAATTCGGCTTGACTGAATTCTTTTCTTTTCTTTGCTAAAGTATTTTTCAGACGACATTATATGCGTTTTGTGATTAAATATTTTACTAATGAAAGCAATTAGTGTTTGGAAAGTTAAAGTGACAATAATCACGTGTCAACTATTAAATAAACACTTTTATGGGCTTTTGCTATGGTTTTGATTTTTAGAGGAATTTTATGGGCGCAAAAAAGCTTTGCGAAGAACTGAGTATTGTTAGCAGAGGATTTGGCAGATTTGTAGACGTTGTAATCAAATAAAATAATAAAATGGAAATAGAAAATCGAATATAAAATTATTTTTGTATAGACATTTTGTAGTTTAGTTTGTGAACTTGTTATTTAGTAAAAGTTCTAATAAATATTGATTTAGAAGGTTAAATTAAGAGACGTAGGAGCTTTTAAATATTTTATATAAGAAATTTTTCATAACACCAACTTTAGGTCCACATTACTCAACTATTTAACTAAAGTTAAGTGAACCCTTATGAAGCATAATAAATAAATGTATAAAGCTTTAAGCTGGCCTTATTTAAAAGCTTAAGGTATATTATGCTCCTTTCTGTGTAATTCCTTGTCTTTATAAAGTTTTTCTTTTCTTTTCAATTTTATTTAAGTTTTTTAAGTTCTTTTTTTTCTCATTTAGTCCTTCGTAAACTTTCTTTATTTAATCTCTTCTTTTAAATTAAAAATTCATAAATTACAAAACTTTTTTTAATAGTTTAAACTTGTAAATATTAAAGTATTAATTTCATTATTGAAGGCAAAAAGAAAAATAAACATCAAAAATGTTCAACCCAGATAAAAAATACAACTTTAATTTCTAGGAAAATTAAAATGTTTTTTTTTTTTAGTTTAAAAAAATTGAAAGTAAAACTATAAAACAAAAGTTTAAGAGATTATTTTCTAAAATGAAAGCTTTAATGAAGGTAAAGAGTTCTCCCGTATTATTTCACCGCAAAGTCTACAAGAGCTTAAAGCAAAAATTTAGATCTTAAAATAATGTTTATTTAAGCTTTCAAATTAAATAAATTTAAACAAATTAAAAAAAGCTTGAAATGCACGAAAATAAGCTTTAACTTTTCGTACCAAACTTTACTTAAAGTTTTACTAATTTAAGTCTTCTTCAAATCTGCTACAAAAGCTATTTTAAATAAATTAAAATAAAGTGAATATGTAACAGTTTTGATGAAAGCTTTTAACATTTAAACTAATTTAAGTTAAAAAGTTTAAAGCTGCCAAACCAAACTTAATTTAAATCTATTTTTATTAAAGTCTTCTTCAAAACTTTGTTCTTAATAAAATTAGAAGAAATATGTTTACACTCAAAGGATACTTTTTTACAGCTTTAAATGAAAACTTTTAAAATTCCAAATAATTTAAAAGTTATGCAGAAAGCTTTAAGCATTTGTTTAGAGCAAAAACTAAAAATTTCATTTAGAAATGTTTATGATTTAATCTCAACCAACGAAATCTCTGAAAGTTAGTTAGACAAAATCATTGAAAAAGCTCGCGTCATACTTTTTTTAAATTTTTTAATAAAGAATTGATTCCTTTTAATTATAGCTGTTTTAGTATATTGTTAAGAGTTTTTATTATACATAATAAAATTTATAAAAATGCTTTTTAGCTGTGACTTTCTTGAAATCGATCTTAATTAAAGCTTTCAAAATTAAGAATTTTAAATAAAACCTTAATTAAACTAAAGCTTTCTTGAAAGTGTATAATTGATGACACTTTGAAGCATCTGTCTCAAAAACAAAAAAAAAGGACTTTCTTGAAAGCTGTTTTAGTTAAGTCTTTCTTAAACTTTATTAAATTAAAAGTAACTTTAAATCTTATTTATAAACTTTTTATTTAAAGATTTCCCAAACATGTTCTGCTGATTAATAAAGCTTTTTTCAAAATTATACTTTCAACCAAAGTTTTGTAAATAACTTTATCTTTGAGTATAAAAAATTATTCTTAGTAAAAGCTTTCTTAAAAGCTGTTTTAGTTACAACATCTTCATATCTTTCTTAAAAGCTTTTAATAGTTTTAACATATTTAAATCTTTTTATAATTACAAACTTTATTAAAGGATGTTTTTTTAAAAGCTTTTCAATGATGTAAATTTAAAAGCTATACAATTTATTAATAAAAGCTTTTTTAAAATCTGTTTATTTCCAAGTTTTTTGGAAAGTTTGTTTTAGAATTTTTTTAATAATGCTGCCTTAATATATAAAAAGCTTCTTCTTAATAAAATATTCTTTAAAAGCTGTTTTAGTTAAAACGTTTTTAAATTAAATCTTTCTTAAAAGCTATTTGATTAAGGCTTTCGGAAAAAAATTAAAAAAAATATATGTTTTTTTAATGAACCTTTTTATATGAAAATTTTTTATAAAAATATTTTCATAAACTTTCAATTTAAGCTTTTGGATTTGAAATGGATATTAAAATTTACTAAATTTAAGGCATATTGGACCTTTATTTCTGATATTTGAAGGAAATTGTAAAGCAAAACTCTAGAAGACTTTTAATAAATTTTGCATTTGCCTTTTCTTCGCTTCTTTCATCTTCCATTTACATCAGAAAATGACTTCTAAGCTCAACAACAAATAAGATCTCATTTGAAATAATAATCATCCCGCAAAAAGGACACGCTTTTTCATCTTAAACTCATTTAATTATTCATTTTTATTGAGTTTCAAGTCAAACTTTATAAAATAAATAAAAGTTTTTCTTGTCTTTTTGCTCTCTGCTCTTTTTCCAACTAATTTTTCTGAAATATTTCCAAATAAGAGCTTTTTTTGCCTTTTTTTATTTTATGGTCGAACACGCGAACACAAATACATTCATACATTTATACACTCACATATACAATTAGTAATTTATGACCTTTTCATATTTGATAAATTTATCCTTCGCTCATGTCTGACTATAATGTCCTTTCTACTTCATACATGTTATAAAATAAATAACAAATTGTTATTGAGAGGAAAGAAGAAAAACAAGAAACGGATGAAGAGGGAAAGAGTGAGAGAGAGAAACATCCTGAATATCTGACTAGTTATTATGGATGTTAAAAGTTAACGGTATGTGTAAGTTATAAAGTTATAATATCACAAATATTTTATATCAAAAGGAATAATGGCGATTAAACCCAGCAAAAAAAAATGGAAGAAAACTTTTAAAATTGTAATATTTATAGTTCTTTAGATGAAAATTGATAAAGTCTATAGCTTAAAAGCTTATGAACTATTTTACTGAAAAGTTTTCTCTAAAAGCTCTTCGATTAAAATTTTTTAAAACTTTTGAAAGCTTTTTGCAATGTTTAGCTTTATCATTTTTTCATTAATAATAAACATTGTATGTTTATTTATAAAAAGTTTTCCGAAAAGCTTTTTCATACATAACACTTATTTTTTAGATAAAGCTTAGTTATAGAATATTGCAAAAAAAATATGTTTGTAATGAAAGCTCTTTTAAAAAATTATGTTTTAAAAGCATATTGAACTCAAGCTTTTTTAAACTTATTTAAAAGCTGTTTCAAATTTTTGAGATCATTGCTTACTAAAATTTTTAAAACATCAAAAAAAGCTTTTTTTCATTTAAAAAAGATCTTTTTAATTGTTAAAAATCCCTTTTTATTTTTAAAAAGATAATTTTTATTATTAAAAATTTTTCTTTTTAATATTAAAAAAGCTTTTGTTTAATTTAAGCTTAATTTATTTCAAGAAACTTCATTTATTTTTTTTTCAGCCAAATTGTTCTTGAAAACTTGTTGAGTAAACATTCCTTTTTTGAAGCTGAAGTTTTTGGGAAATTTTAGAAAGCTTTTTATTTTACTTTTCCACGAGCTTTTATATTTCGCTGGGTTATTTCATGTATCTTTATTATTGTAACTTAACATAGTTTAACTTTATAGATACAACATTTATTTGTCCATAAATTTATGTTAACATGAGAACGTGAAAGATGATGACTTTTAGTTACTTTTTTCTTTTTGCTACTTTTTCTCGTTAGGTGGGTTAATTGTTAAGAAAAATAAGCTTAATTAAGCTTTTATGATAATTTTTATATGTAAGGAATTTTATGATTGAATTAAGTTTAGGGATTTTTCATTTCTTAATTAAAAGTTAATGTAAAGCAACAAACAACAGAATTTTTTGAACTCTAAGAAAAATGTATGCATTTGAGGAAAAAGGTATTAATTTGGGATTAATTATTGTAAAGTAACGTAAAGTGTTAGAACAAACAAATGTAAAGCAATAAATTTGCAAGATATTTTTCTTTAATTCTAGAAAATATTTGATGTGATTTGAGGAAGATAACAGCAAGTAATTAGTTCCGTCCGTCTGTCCGTCTTACAGTGCATATATTAATTTTGAGTTATGAAGAACTTTTCTTTTATAATTATTAATTTTACAATTTTTTGTTTAAACTTTACACATTAAGAAAAATGTATGCATTTGAGGAAAAAGGTATTAATTTGGGATTAATTATTGTGAAGTAAAGGAAAGTGTTAGAACAAACAAATGTAAAGCAAAAAATTTGCAAGATAATTGTTTTTAATTCTATAAAATATTTGATGTGCTTTGAGGAAGATAACAGCAAACCATTAAGTCCGTCCGTCTGTCCGTATTTCAGGTTATGAAGAACTTTTCTATTATAACCATTAATTATACAATTTGTTGAATAAAAGATCTTTAAAATCCATCCATAAATGTCATTCTCATTTTTTATTTATTAATTACACTTTTGACATTTTTAATCATGTTTATTTGTCACTTTTTTTTAACATTTGACCTCATGTTTCTTGTCATTATCACCATGTTCACACTTTAATGTTTCCCCTTTTTTTTCTTGTTTGTTGTCTCAATATTTCTATAATTTATCACTTCACCCACGCATCTAATCACATTTCAAAAATATTCATCTGGAGAAACAAAAAATTCATACAGACAAATAAATAAACAATCTGTCACAATGCATTTCACATTTCATTCACTCATTGTGAGAAACGACAAACTGAAGTTTATTCCATTGAGAATAATTCTAAAGTTCATATTATTTTATTTTTCTTCATTTTCTTTTTCATTCTTCTCTTTTTCCTTCGTTTTATTATTTCCATAGTCATTTTCTATTTCTATGATTTTTTTCATAGAGTTTTTCTTCTGTTTTCGAATTAAATCGAAAATTCCCAAATGTTTTGTAAAGCTATTTTTCTAATTACAAATATGTATTATTACATAATACGAATACAAATACAACAACAAATACAAACATAAAATAAGAATAACAAGTAAGAACGCCATATTCGACTATGACGAATTTTTAATACCCTCTACCACAACTGCATGTGAAGTAAATAGGTTATGTACGTACATACACAATCACACATACATTCTCAGATGCATACAATATATAAACGTTATTCTTAATTATAATGCAGGATCACTTAATGAGTCACAAAATTAGTTATATTTTTTACTATATTTTTTTTTCTACTGAACCGATTTTGCTGGTAATGAAATACATATAGATTAATGTTACCGCTTGAACTTAGAAAAATGCCTCAGATATCGGTCTATATCTTTTAATATGATGAACTGATTTTTCTAGTTTTAAGCAGGAAACTCCTTAGGAATATAGTGAATACTTAGGCCAAATTTCATTCTCTTCTCTCAATTTTTGTGGATGTAAGCGTCCCAAAAACAGACAGACATAGCGAAATCAACTCTGAAAGGATATATATGCAATATGGGATCCGAAATGATTCCTTCTTAGCGTTACATGGGGAATGACAAAGTTAATATAACCTCTTCACCAGATGTGGAGATGAAGGGTATAAAAGAGATACAAAATTTCAAATTTATTCATTTATATATTTTTATTATTGTCTGTGTATGTGTTAGCATATGATTATTAATATTCAATTGTATTTGTATTTGTGTTCATAACATAAATATGAGTTTTCTTCTTCTTCATTTTTTGTAATTTTATTTATTATTATGATGATTTCTAACATAAATTTTTACATTTGCAAAATTATTATTATTCTCTGGAATAAAAGAGAAAAAATTAAGAGAAATTCTATAGATTTTAGTGTTAAAATATGTTGATTTTATTTATATCACGTTTATCCAAATTTATGTGATATGAATATAAAAATATTTATTTTTACTATTAAATCATAATATTAAGAGATTTTAATAGTTTTATTATTTCAGAAATAACAACTATTTAAGGTAGAAAATCTAAGAGAAGAAAAAAAATCAGCATTTTTATTGTTTAAAGAGAGAATTTGTCACAGATTTTAACTTGGAGAATAATTGTAATAAAATTACTCTGTAGAGGAAATTACTTTTCTGTGTAATTTTCTCTTGAGAGAATATTTATATGATCGATTTTCATTTAGAAAACATCACTTTAGAGAAAATTTCTAATTATTTTTTAGCGAAAATTTGTGTTTAATTTTACTTAAGATAAAATTCTTGATCGATTTTTATTTAGAGAAAATCGCCTTACAGAAAACTTATGATCAAATAACTCTTTAGAAAAATATGTGTTTAAATCATTCTTCAGAAAAATTTTGTAATCGATTTTCTATAAGAGAAAATTTCTGATCCAATACTCTTTAGAGAATAATTTTGATAAATTTTCTCTTTCGAGAAATTTTAGAAAAAATCTGTGGTTAAGAGAAAACTAATGATCAATTTTCTTTCTAAAGAAAACTAAAGATCAATTTTCTTTTTGAAAATTCTTGTAAATTAATCATTATTTAGTGAAAATTTTATATAAACATTTTTCCAGAGAAAAATTTTAATCAATTTTCTATTTAAAGAAAACTTTAACACATTTTCATTTAAGAGAAAAATTTTATTCAATCAAATGAAAATTGTTTTTCTTAAGAGAAAAATAAATTTACTCACAATAAATTTACTCACAAGACAAAATTTCTTTAGAACATTTTGTGTAATATTTCTCTATTTTATATTTTTCATTTCGAAAAAAATTGTGTAATAATTTTTTCTTTAGAAAGATGTTTCATTAATATTCTCTTAAAAAAATAAAATTAAATTTTTTCTTCTTAGGAAATTTCTAAGAAATTTTACATTCAAAAAATTTTCTCTTTAAATAATTTTCTAAGAAAATTTCTCTTTAGAAATTTTTCTAAGAAAATTTTTCTTTAAAAATTTTGCAAAGAAAATTTCTCTTTAAAAATTTTGCTAAGAAATTTTGCTAAGAAAATTTCTCTTTAGAAATTTTTCTAAGAAAATTTCTCTTTAGAAATTTTTCTAAGAAAATTTCTCTTTAGAAATTTTTCTAAGAAAATTTCTCTTTAGAAATTTTTCTAAGAAAATTTCTCTTTAGAAATTTTTCTAAGAAAATTTCTCTTTAGAATTTCTTAAGAAATTTTCTCTTTAGACAATTTTTGATTTATTCACAATTTATAGAAAACCTTTTCTTTCCCAAATCCGCATATCTGCATTCTTTTTGTAACCATTTAACAATAAAATGATTTTGGAATTAAATTCCAAAACAGAAAATCTTATTGATTTGAAAAAAAAAACATTAAAATTTTATTAGAAATAAATTCAAATGAAATGAAGGAAAATTGCTTCTGCTGTTGCAACCGAAGATGATGATTATGAACCACATAAGTATCTTTTCATTCTTTTTGTGATCTCACGAAGGTAAAGGAAATAAAATATTTTTAGGATTTCAAGATTTTTTTCTTTAAAAAAAAATATTCTTTGACATCAAGGGAGATGTTATAATGTTAATACATGATTATGTCACATTAGCGGTCGCTTGTGCATTAAAAGAATTCTTTATGAGATTTTGATATTAAATATTTTTGTATGTCCGTCCGTCTGTCTTGTATGTTGAACTGTTTGTGAGTGTGTTGTACAAAAATATCTTTAAATATGATCGTGTGTGGGTTTTTTTCAGTTTAAGAGTTTTGAAAACATTTTGATGAAAACACACACGCACACACGCTCAGTTTTCCTATTTAAAATAGTTGCATTTTTTCTCTTCCAAAAAACTTACATTTAAACTGGAGTAAAAGACCATAAAAATCATCTTAAATAAAAAAATTATCTCAAATTACCCAAAATCTGTCTGTCTGTCTGTCTGTCACTAATCAAACACACTAAATTTAAATGTGTATTTAAAAAAGAAAAATGGGGAAAATAATGTTTATTTAAGATCATAAAATTAAAGTATTTGATTACAAATTATTTGGGGTCTTCTTTTTTGGTTGCATCCAAAAAAAGGGTTCAAGTGGCGTGTGTCATCAAGTACTTAAGACCGCAAGTGGCGCCCAAAATAAAAAACAGATTAAAAATAAATTAAATTCTAATCGGTTTTCTTGATGCATTTTAATAGAAATTTGATCTTGAATAAACATAAAAATAAAAGTTCTTATTTACAACGATAAATAAAATGATTAAAACACATAAAAAACATTAATTTGTTTAAAACAACCAAATTTTGTGTTTATTTTAAAGAAAATAAAAAATAACTAAAATTAAAAATGTTTATGAATGAATTTTTTAGTTGTAAACTAAAAAAATATTAAAGAGTAATAAAATTTTGCCATTTTATAATGGCGTTATCGCTTTTAATGGATAAAAGGGTGAAAAAAGCCATATATGTGATGACGCATAATATTTTATGTTTTTTTCCAAAAGGGCAGACATAAAACTATTAAAAATATATAAAATTGAAAATCCCTTTTTTCTATATTTTAAAAATATGATATGTGAACTTTCCTTTACAACCCAATAAAAATAAATGGTGTCTGAGACATGTTTTATGGAAAAAATATGATAAAATATTTATTAATCGGAAAACATTAGAGGAAATATAATTTAATATTAAAAAAATTAATATTAATTTTTAGTGAAAATATTAAGTTTTAGTGAAAATTTGAATTTTTAGTGAAAATTTGAATTTTTAGTGAAAATTTGAATTTTTAGTGAAAAATTGAATTTTTAGTGAAAATTTGATTTTTTAGTGAAAATTTGAATTTTTAGTGAAAATTTGAATTTTTAGTGAAAATTTGAATTTTTAGTGAAAATTTGAATTTTTAGTGAAAATTTGAATTTTTAGTGAAAATTTGAATTTTTAGTGAAAATTTGAATTTTTAGTGAAAATTTGAATTTTTAGTGAAAATTTGAATTTTTAGTGAAAATTTGAATTTTTAGTGAAAATTTGAATTTTTAGTGAAAATTTGAATTTTTAGTGAAAATTTGAATTTTTAGTGAAAATTTGAATTTTTAGTGAAAATTTGAATTTTTAGTGAAAATTTGAATTTTTAGTGAAAATTTGAATTTTTAGTGAAAATTTGAATTTTTAGTGAAAATGTGAATTTTTTGTGAAAATTTGAATTTTTAGTGAAAATTTGAATATTTAGTGAAAATTTGAATTTTTAGTGAAAATTTGAAATTTTTAGTGAAAAATTTGAATTTTTAGTGAAAATTTGCATTTTTAGTGAAAAATTTGAATTTTTAGTGAAAATTTGCATTTTTAGTGAAAAATTTGAATTTTTAGTGAAAATTTGCATTTTTAGTGAAAATTTGAAATTTTAGTGAAAATTTGCATTTTTAGTGAAAATTTCAATTTTTAGTGAAAATTTAAATTTTTAGTGAAAATTTAAATTTTTAGTGAAAATTTCAGTTTTTAGTGAAAATTTCAATTTTTAGTGAAAATTTAAATTTTTAGTGAAAATTTAAATTTTTAGTGAAAATTTAAATTTTTAGTGAAAACTTAAATTTTTAGTGAAAATTTCAGTTTTTAGTGAAAATTTAAATTTTTAGTGAAAATTTGAATTTTTAGTGAAAATTTGAATTTTTAGTGAAAATTTGAATTTTTAGTGAAAATTTGAATTTTTAGTGAAAATTTGAATTTTTAGTGAAAATTTGAATTTTTAGTGAAAATTTGAATTTTTAGTGAAAATTTGAATTTTTAGTGAAAATTTGAATTTTTAGTGAAAATTTGAATTTTTAGTGAAAATTTGAATTTTTAGTGAAAATTTGAATTTTTAGTGAAAATTTGAATTTTTAGTGAAAATTTGAATTTTTAGTGAAAATTTGAATTTTTAGTGAAAATTTGAATTTTTAGTGAAAATTTGAATTTTTAGTGAAAATTTGAATTTTTAGTGAAAATGTGAATTTTTTGTGAAAATTTGAATTTTTAGTGAAAATTTGAATATTTAGTGAAAATTTGAATTTTTAGTGAAAATTTGAAATTTTTAGTGAAAAATTTGAATTTTTAGTGAAAATTTGCATTTTTAGTGAAAAATTTGAATTTTTAGTGAAAATTTGCATTTTTAGTGAAAAATTTGAAATTTTAGTGAAAATTTGCATTTTTAGTGAAAATTTCAATTTTTAGTGAAAATTTCAATTTTTAGTGAAAATTTAAATTTTTAGTGAAAATTTAAATTTTTAGTGAAAATTTAAATTTTTAGTGAAAATTTAAATTTTTAGTGAAAATTTAAATTTTTAGTGAAAATTTAAATTTTTAGTGAAAATTTAAATTTTTAGTGAAATTTAAATTTTAGTGAAAATTTCAATTTTTAGTGAAAATTTCAGTTTTTAGTGAAAATTTCAATTTTTAGTGAAAATTTCAGTTTTTAGTGAAAATTTCAATTTTTAGTGAAAATTTAAGTTTTTAGTGAAAATTTCAATTTTTAGTGAAAATTTCAATTTTTAGTGAAAATTTCAATTTATAGTGAAAATTTCAATTTTACATTTTATATCAAAATCCTAAATTTTAATAATTCTCAAAGTACAAAACGCTAAAATTAGATGACAAAAAAAAAACGCTTAAACTAATGCGATTAAAAAATAATAAAAAAACGCTAATATGTGAAGAAACGCTAAAATAAAACTTTTATGCAAAAAAGTGAAAATTTTTATTCAAAAATAATTTTTCCGTAAATTTACTGAAACAAACAATATGAAAAGTTAAAAAGCGCTAAAATGATTAGAAAATAACATTTATTAAAGATTCATTGATATTATGGCTCTTTTTAAACTACAACTCAAATTTATATTCACATTAAAATATTTTCTCTAATTTGTTATCTTGAAATTATGTCAAAATCCTAATATGTCTATACATTTCAATGATTCACATTAAAGTTAAATTACATTTTATGCAAATTTAAATATATTTTGTAAATAATTGATATTTAAACACAAATTAAAAAAAACTTGAGATATTAAGAAAAGTATGCAAATATGTGATGAAGAAATTTAAATGGAAAAATTATTACAATTAAAGAGACTTTTAATAAAATTGAAAGTAAAGCAGAAAAAAAACTAAGAAAAGAAGAAATTTATTAAAACATGAGTGTCTTTGATAATACACTGGGTAACTAAATTAAGTAAACGTTTGTGCGATACAGTGTTTTGAGAAAAAACAAATTTTATTTTTCTCATTAATTAAAATAAGAAACATTTAAAAGTTTCCCAAAACTTTAGTTACATTCCAAATCTCTTAGTTTAACTAAATGTTTTGATCCTCAGCGTTAGAATACTTTAGCAGGTAACTGTATTTATTTAAGTGTTTTATTATTTTAAAGTTTAAAGTTTTATTTTCCTAAAAGTGCAAAATAAAGATCCTTTTGTAAAATAGTTTTAAATACTCTTTAATACTTTTACTTTTGTTGTTTTTCAAAGATCACAAACAACCGTTATTTCTCCGTTTTTTCCTTAACGATAACAGTAAATTTGACATTTATTATTTAACTTCATATTTGCGGGTAATTTTCGTCTTTTTTCTCAAGAAAATGGAAAATTTTCTTTAATTTCTGCAATTGTTTATAATTTTCAGCATTTTCTCTTTATCATACTTTTTTCTCGAGTTATTATTATGAAAAATTTTCATGACCTTGTCAACATCACCGTTTTTAAAAATAATAATCATCTTTTTTCCGTTTGAATGTTGTCTCTTTATTGTTTTTTTTTCATGTGGATGATGATATTTCGCGTTTAAATACCCTACACCAACACTCGGGTATATTAAATTTGTAATTTCGTATGTAACACTAGGAAGAAATCACCTCAGACACTATAATGAATATATTTTCTGACATCAATTCAAAGTCTGAGTCGATTTTGCTATGTCCATCTGTCAGTATGTCAGTATGTCAGTGTTTGCCACCCCCACATCCATAATAACTGAAAGAGCTCAATGAAATTTGGCCTGAGTATTTGTTATGGTCCTGGGAAATTTCCAGCAAAATCGGAATTTTCGCAAAAATTTCTATTATAAATGTATGAGTGTATGTGAGAGTGTATATGTACGAAACATAATGTATCTACTTCACACGCATTTATAGTGAATGCTTCTAAATATTCGGCGTAGCCGAATAAAGCATTCGTGCTTGTTTTAATTTTAAATTCTTTTTTTATTTTCCTCCTTTTCTTAAGATGAGAGAAAAATAACAATAATTTGTTATGAAAATTAAAAGTATTGTTTCCTTATTTTCCTTTTAAACAATTTTTTCTTATTTTTCGTGGTTGTTTTTCTCATAATTTTCTTCTTTTTTCGCTTTTCATGTGTCTCTATTGTTTTGCGTTTTTTCATTTATTTTCTCGCAAAAAAGGAAAAAATGCGTTATTTTAAAAATGTATCCTTTTCTTCATGAAATCTTACAAAAAAGCGACTTATTCGGGCGTATTACATTGTATGAAATTTTATTAAGGTCATTTTTATTTAAATGACAAAATTATGAACAAAATTCTAAGAAATCATGAAAATATAAAAAAAACGAAAATTCTTTAGAAATTTTTTCTAAAACTTTTTTTTTGGGGTCATAATTTGAGGTGCATTTGAGTTTTAAAAAACTTTTAGTGTAATTAATTAATTAGTCTCCAGGGTTAAATATGCTCCAAATATTTTTCTTTTTTCCGTTTAAAACATTTAAATTTCTTTCAATTTGTCTCTGGAGTATTTTGGATTTAGTTGTAAGAATTTATCTTTAATTCTATTGAATTAAAGTGAAAAATGTGAAATCGAGGGAAAAGAAAAATATGTAAGAAATATTTTTAATAGTTCCCATCTCCATTTAATACTAAAAAAATCAGCTGAATCAGTTTTACAATAAAACAAATATTTTGAAAAATTTATTACAATCACGAAATAGAAGCATTTTCTCTTTATAATACTATAAAAAGCTTTGAAGTATTAAAATGATTTTATTTAAATTTATTTTCAAAATTTGTCTCCATATATTTTCATTTTTCTTCATTTTCTCTAGAGAATTCAGATTTTTTTTTAGATTTCATGATAACAAAAATAATCTGTTGAAATATTTCTCCAAAATAAACCCTTCCAACCAAAAAAAAAAAAAAAAAAAAGAAAGATAAATGAAAATGTAGCCAAAATACCCGTAATTTTACTCTGATCTTTGGTTTTGAAATTTAGTGAAATTTCTGCCAGAAGAGAAATTATTGCTAAAAATCTAAATTAATCTCAAAATAAAGACATTTTTAAATTATCCATCGAATCACTATAATTCTTAATTGTCTCGAGGTAATTTTGAATTTTATCCCCATTTTTTGGCAAAATAAAAATATATTTTATGTATTAAATTTTTTCACGGTCTTAATATTTTATCCAAATTATGTTTAAAGGTCCAATATAATTCCCCGATTTTTGATACTGAAATCTATTTTCATAAGAAAAAAATATAGACTTAAACGCTTAACCATCTCAATATATTGTGATTTACAATTCCTAAAATTACACCAAGAAAAAATTCTCTTAGACCCCATCAACTATATAAAATCTTGAAACCTAATTAAAATCTGATTCGATTTTGCTACAACAGCTCACGAAGTCACATTCATGAAGCAAAATCAAGAAAAATTTGCTTAATTTCCAGTTATTGTCTTCTCCATTTTATTATTGTTATTCGCTATATAGGATCACTAAGAAAAAGGTTATAGACCGATATCTGGTACAATTTCAAATATCATAATATGTATTTTTGATCATTTTAAACAAAAATTAATTAACTATTGTAAAATTGATTCAAAAGTAAATTTCAGCGTTATCACGATTTTCATTTAAATCGGTTCAGGAATATGTCAACAGTTTCAAAATATATATAATTTTACGGGGGACACTTTTAGCTTTAATTTGACAGCACAAATTTTAAAACCTCAAAATTCAACAAAACTTGAAATTGAAAAATACACTGTACATTTTAAAAGTATTAAAAAGAATTAAACGGGTTGGACCCAAAAACTTATAAAATATATATCGAGTTAAAGCGAACACCTTGATATTTCCTTTAAAAGTAAAATTATGTCGATCTTTCATAACCCTCGAAAGTTCCATTACACTAAACATCAAATTTGATTAAAATATACAAACTCAAAATGAAGAGTATTTTAATGTAAATTGAAAAAATGCTAAAGAAAGGGCTCCATAAAAATAAAAATTATATATCGAGTTAAAGTTGACACTTTAGCCTTTCCTTTGATAGTAATATTTTTTTGATCTCTCTTACTCTTCGAAAGTTCTAATAAACTAAAGTGAACAACTAAAATACAGAATTAAAGATAAAATAGAAAAGTATTTTCGTTCAAATTGAAAAAAGTGTTAAACAGATGGGTCCAAATCGTTGGAATATCTACATGGACTTGAAGGAAACTTTTTGATCATTCTTTTGGTATATTTTACTTTTGATCTCTTTTGACACTTAGAAGTTCTATTAAACTAAACATCAAATTTTACAAAAATTTCACAACCTAAAAAGGTACACAAATATATATGGGATCAGAGTGGATTCCTTAGTCCTTCTTTTGGTAATAAAATGACTTTAATCCTCTCAACTCGAGAAAATTTTAAAAGACGGGTTCAAATAGATCTAAGGACATATATGGACTTGCAGAGAACACTTTGGGCTTTTTTTGTATTAAAATTTGTTTATTTTAATGATTTTTTATCTGAACAAGTTTTAGTCCAGTGAACTTAAAATTAGACTAAAATAAAGCACTTTAAAGAAAATGTTATAACACCATGAGTGACCGAGTCTTAAAGAATATTATCCAAATCCACATATTAGAAAGAAAAATAGCTAAATACTGTCAATATTTTCCAAGTTATGGTTATTGATTTCCGATCAAATCAAACAAACACTTCATTTTGAAATGTCATAATAACTTTTCTGTTTTAAAGCGTGTCACGCCTACATTCATCCATATTTTTAAGCACATTTTTGCCTACACTAATTTCAATATATTTACTATATAATCACATTTATACCGGAAATCGGTCTTAACAAAAACAATTGATTTTTAGCCAATAAAAATTAATACAAATTTTAACAACATTTTTCCAAAATCGCACATATTCTTTGAAGCTATAAGTCGATCTAAAAGAAAATCTGAATCGACAAGAAAGTTTTTGAAATGGGATTTATCTCTGAAGTCTTAAATTTTAAGATTTTTTTGTCTAAAAATATTATTATTTTAGTGATGAATTGAGTTAAATCGTTACCAAATTAAAAAAGTTATTTTTTAAATGTTTAAAAATAATTTGAGCTTAAATTTTTTTGCTTTTTCTAAAATTCAATTTGAAGAAATTTTCCCCGATTTAACTCATTTTGATGATTTTTTCCTTAAATCCCGTTAAAAAATCATAATATTTTTGCCCCTTCAAACGAATTGGGCCAAGTATATGGTTATTTTTGGGGATTTTCTACTTATCTCTATAAATGTGTGTGTGTGTGTGTATTTTGTATGTATGTGTGAATTTATGCGAGTGTATTAAAGTCATTATAATACCAGCAAACAAAAACAAGAAAAAAGAAAAACAAGTACTTATGTATTTTCTTTTTATTTTCCTTAAACTCCAAACATTTTTTTCATTCTCTCAAAATTCTCTTAAAATTGAAAGAAAAGCGGAGAAAAAAAAAAGCTGAAAACATTTTTTTTCACTATTTAACTTGGTTGCATTAATAATGAGGAGTTTTTTCCACCATTTTTCCTTAATACTAAAGAACAACTTTTTTGTGGCAGAAGAAAAACAAGAAAAGACGCTTTTCTTTTCTTTTCCTTTTCTTTCTTCATTCATTTATTTCTTGCTTCTTTAAGTCTGGCGTAAAACAATGTTTTTATAATGGAGAGAAAAGAAGACTGATAGTGAAAAAGAAGGTAAACATGGAGAAAAAAAAAAATAACTTTTCATAAAATATAATAAAATTCATTCATTCATTCATTCATTCATTCATTCACTCAATCTAACCATCCAAACATCCCTCCAAATTTATTTTTTGTATTTTTCCAGATACAAAATGTTGAATGCATGTAAAAATGCATTCAAGCTTGTTGCTCTTGCACACACTCTCTCTCTCTCCCTCCCTCTAATCCTCTCTCATTTATTATTTTCTATATTGAAGAGTTTGTGAGAAACTAAATGAAATATGAAGTAAAGAAAAAAGAAAAAGAGTTTCAAAGTATAAAAGACATCAGAAACTGCAACATTATTATAGTAAAGCAGAAGAAAAAAGGATGTATTTTAATAAGAAACAGGATAATTATTATATGCCAAAGATTATGTATGCTCTTGTAGTTGTGGTTGTAGATATAGGATAATCACTATTTCTTCTTGTGTATTTTTCCTCCTTTTAACTAATTTATAATTTAAATAAATTAATTATTCAGAAACAATTTGAAAATATAATAGAGAAAACTGAAATTTATTTATCTCAAAATTTGAAAGGATAAAAGCAAAAGATAAATTAATGAGAAGGTAAGAGCATAAAGAGATAAAAGGGAATGAAACAATAGAAAAAAATTAATTATATTTTGCAACAAAAGTTAAGGCTCTTCAAAGGACACTCTAGTCCTAATTTTAGTCAATTCATAGACTAAGCTTGTAGTTCAGACTTTATTTTGGCTTAAGTCCTGAAAACAGATTTAAATCTGGTTTATAATCCAGACTATGATTTTGCTTATAGTTAAAAATTAATTTTGGCTAAAATTCCAAATTAACCTCGCTTGTACTGCAGAATCTTGTCCAGTCTTTCAAGCTCTTCAAAGAATTCATTTGGGTCTTCTTTATAGTTCAAAATAAAACCCGACTTATAGCTTAGACTCTATTTCGGCTTTAAGTCCCTACATTAACTGACTTTAAGTTTAAACTTTATTTTTAGCATAAGTCCGGACAACATACATTAATGTGGCTTAAAATCTAGACAATAATTTATCTTGCAGTTCAGAAATTATTCGGGCTCGAAGTTATAAATTAGCCAGGTTATAAGTCCTCAATCTAGTCTGTCATATATTCAAAACTCTAGTCTTACTTAGAGTGGAGTCGTAGTGCTCTCCAAGAGTTTATAGTCCAGACTTTAGTTCGGCTTATTACAACTTAAGTCCAGACTTCATACTTTAATCTGACTTATAATCCAAACTATAATTAATCTTATAATATAAACTCAAGTCCGACTTAAAGGTCAGTCTTAAGTCCAGCTTTTAATCTTGCACTTAAGTTGTGACTCCATTATAAGTTATAATGTGGACGGACATACAGTCCAAAATTTAGTTTATTTAAAAATTAAAATAACAGATACCCTGGATTATAGTCGAGACATTAGCTCAAGTCTAGCTTAAAGTTTAGATGCTAGTCGGGGTTAAAGTTCAGCACTTACCCTTACAGACTCTAGTCTCGTTTGTAATAAAAACTATACTTTGTCCTAAAGTCTTTATTATAATCTGGTTTATAGTACAATTCAAGTTTGGTTTAAAGTCCAAAGTCTAATCTGTCTTATGTACCTCACTCTTGTCTGGCTAATAGCAAAGACTCTAGTCTGACTTATAGTACAGACTCTGGTCTGACTTATAGTACAGACTCTGGTTTCTATTCTTATAGTCGAGTATTCAGTTTGGCTTAATTTTGGATTAAATTACGCAATCTTGTCTGGTTTAGCTTGAAATCTTAATTAGAATGTCACTCTTTTATTCCTGGCTTAAATTCTAGATTATATACTAATTTATAGTTTAAGCTCTATTCTAACTTAAAGTCCACCCTTAGTCAGGCTTAAAGTTCAATATTTAGTCTTAGATTATGCAAAATCTGGCCTATTTTGTCTGGTACTACAGGTTCTTAAGGACAGACCCGGTAGAGATTATAGTCATGTCCATATTATGCACTTTAATTCATATACGTGACAATAGTATCTCACTTGTTTTTCTTAACTTTTTAAATATTCCATTTAATAAAATAATCTGATTTCCTCTTCCCCTTTTTTACCTCCCCAAACAGTATTAATTTCCTTATTTACGTAAATTAGATTTTTAGCTCAAATTTCTATTTTATCCCAGTTTTCCGACAAACAATTTCTGCCATAAATTATAGCAAATAATAATACAAAAACAAAAATTGCGCTCATTTAATATACAAATATAAAATTTTTAGTTTTAATTAAACTCCTTTTGGTAAAATTTCGGTAATTCTCTCTCTCAAAAGCATTGAAAAATTTAAAAAAAATATTAAAAACTAAAATTTCATTTATATTTTATGCTCTTTAGTTGGATAAAACGACTAAAAATATGCAAAAACTATAAATTCTATTGAAAATTCAGAACAAAAACAACAACAACAACAAATAAACAAACTTTATATAAATTTATTTGAATATTTATTTTATGATCCACATAATCTGGAATATATATTTATGTAGGACTATTTATGTGTTTGTATGTGTGCATTTGTGTGTGTGTGAGAGAGAGAGAGTGAGGGGGTACTTTAAGCCATTTGAGGTTTATTAATGTTGCCACATTACATTTTAGCCATTATTGCTGCCAGAACAGAAATTATAGTAGAAAATTCTAAAATAAATGTTATTTTATACTTTTTGATGTTTTTTCTGGAGGTTCTATTACAATTATTATTATTGCTGCAGCATTTAGTCTATTTAAAACTTAAATACATTTGAGAATTGTTTAAATAAAATTACAACAATTTATTTGTAATTATTTTCATTTTCATATGATTGAACAAATATGTTCATTCATTTATTCATTAATTCATTCATTCATTTATTTAGTTGTAACTATTTTGTGAGTTTTTATTAAAATATTTTTAAATTTTGATCGCATTTACAATAATTATGTTTAAACAATTACAAATTATTGCTTAGAGATTTGTAGAACATTTAATAAAGAAGGGATAGAGTGAAATGGGGTTAAATAGTCATTTGGATGATATAAAAGAAAATGTCAATTAAATTAGGGAGTAAATAAATTAAAGTTTAAACTAAAAAATAGACTATAGAATTCACTATAGAAAAGACTATTGACTAAACTATAGACTGGCCTATAGACTAAACTATAGACTGGCCTATAGACTAGACTATAGACTGGCCTATAGACTAGACTATAGACTGGCCTATAGACTAGACTATAGACTGGCCTATAGACTAGACTATAGACTGGCCTATAGACTAGACTATAGACTGGCCTATAGACTAGACTATAGACTGGCCTATCCTATAGACTAGACTATAGACTGGCCTATAGACTAGACTATAGACTGGCCTATAGACTAGACTATAGACTGGCCTATAGACTAGACTATAGACTGGCCTATAGACTAGACTATAGACTGGCCTATAGACTAGACTATAGACTGGCCTATAGACTAGACTATAGACTGGCCTATAGACTAGACTATAGACTGGCCTATAGACTAGACTATAGACTGGCCTATAGACTAGACTATAGACTGGCCTATAGACTAGACTATAGACTGGCCTATAGACTAGACTATAGACTGGCCTATAGACTAGACTATAGACTGGCCTATAGACTAGACTATAGACTGGCCTATAGACTAGACTATAGACTGGCCTATAGACTAGACTATAGACTGGCCTATAGACTAGACTATAGACTGGCCTATAGACTAGACTATAGACTGGCCTATAGACTAGACTATAGACTGGCCTATAGACTAGACTATAGACTGGCCTATAGACTAGACTATAGACTGGCCTATAGACTAGACTATAGACTGGCCTATAGACTAGACTATAGACTGGCCTATAGACTAGACTATAGACTGGCCTATAGACTAGACTATAGACTGGCCTATAGACTAGACTATAGACTGGCCTATAGACTAGACTATAGACTGGCCTATAGACTAGACTATAGACTGGCCTATAGACTAGACTATAGACTGGCCTATAGACTAGACTATAGACTGGCCTATAGACTAGACTATAGACTGGCCTATAGACTAGACTATAGACTGGCCTATAGACTAGACTATAGACTGGCCTATAGACTAGACTATAGACTGGCCTATAGACTAGACTATAGACTGGCCTATAGACTAGACTATAGACTGGCCTATAGACTAGACTATAGACTGGCCTATAGACTAGACTATAGACTGGCCTATAGACTAGACTATAGACTGGCCTAAAGACTAGACTATAGACTAGACTATAGAATGGGCTATAGATTAGACTTATTGTTTATACACAAATTAAAATATTTAAACCGTTCGTTTAATGGTTTTGTGTTTATTAAAAATATATGTATGTTAACAATTTTTCAATCTCATTCCTACAATAGTAATATGCATATTCATATAAACATACATATGTTTGTATATACAATGTAAATATGTTCATCAATATTTATTTTATATTCTCTATATTTATTGAAATTTATGAATAATTTATTTTATTATAGTTGTTGTTGTGGTTGTTGTTGTTGTTGTTTTTGTTACAACTATTTTATTCGAATTATTGTCATCAATATTGTATAAATTTTTTAGACATGAATGTGTGTAATTATGAGTGTATTTGTAAGTTATAGACAATCGAATTTAATATAATAAAGTTAATAATTAATGTTGATGTCAAGAGTTATTTTAGTTATTTGTTTTAGTTTTTATTGACTGTTTACAATAATTAGTAGTTGATTATTATTTTCTGACACATAAGTATTGGTATTTGTTTAGATGTGTATGTTTATGTGTTAGAAATTAAATTAATTAAATTTATTTAAGATTTATTTAGATGATTTTTATAGACTCCAACTACCACAAGTGATCAAAAGGGTATGTTTTCGGTATAAATATAAATTAAGGAAGAAATCAGTTCAGATTCCATAATGTATATATAGTCTTGCAACAAATTTGGGTCGATTTAGTTATGTCCATCCGTCTGTCTGTCCGATTGTCTATATGTCTGTCCGGCTGTCTGTCCCATCCACAATAATTGACAGAGCTCAATGAAATTTGTACTGAGTATTTACTATTTTCCAGAAGGGGTTTTCTTTTTAAAACCGGCAAAATCTGTTCAGTACATCAAAAGATATAGACCAATATCTAAGGCAACCTCGAAGTTCAAGCGAAAAACATTCTTAAAGTTGTCAATTATATATCGACAAATTGGAATGAAATTTCGGCATAATATTATGTTATGCGTACTTTATTATCGTTTCAAATATTGTCAAAATCGGTTCAGATGAAAAAAAGTTATAGCCAAAAATATAACTATTTTTATGACTTTTTAAATGTTCCTTATTTATATATTTTACACATTTGTGAGTCTTTGTATGAGTGTGTATGTACGAAACATAACGTATTTACTTCACATGCATTTGTGGTGAAGGGTATTGAGAATTCGGCATAGCCGAATATATCATTCTTACTTGTTGAAATACAGAAAAAAAACAATAAGTCATCTTTCTTACAAATTTTATTATTATTATTATTTTTAAAATCCCCAATAAACCTCTTATTTAATAATTTACTGTATCTTTGTTATAGAACAAAATACACTTTAAACCTCTAGAATTTCTTATAAAAATATTCATTCTCCTACAAAAGTATTAAAATGTTAATAATTTGTATTAAGCATAACTAATCAGCTTTAAATATTGATTGGTATATGTGTGATCGGTATGTGTGTCTGTATGTGTGTTTGTATGATGTATTGTATTAATTTTAATACAAAAGGGATTTAAATTTAATATTTAAATTTGTAATTAATCCAAAAAAAGTAAACAGAGAATTTTCTACACAACAAAAAGAAGAGATGAAACAAAAGTTCTTGACATTAAATGAAAATCCCAAATAACGGTCGAGTTCAAGTAACTTTAATAAGAAATGAACTATAATTAATATATTTAATAGAAATATTCTGAAGATTAATTCAATATTATTGTTGTGGTTGAAAAGGGATTAAATTCTCTATTTATGATGTTAAAGCGTTAAATAAAATTTGAAAAATAAATTTGAAAATTATAACGGACAAATTCTAAGTTAAAGTTATTAAAAAATAAATAATAACGGAATATTTACAAACATAATTAATAAAATCTCAAAGAACTGATATTATATAGTTAAAAGAAGATAATTCAACAGACAACTAAATTTAGTCTTGATTACAAACTAAAATACCAAATATGAAATGAACTATCGCACTGAAGTTTTATTATAGTTTCAATACTTGAATATAACCTAAAAGTTCAACTATAGACAAGACCAGAATCTGGTTTTCTGTACCTGAACAAAAAGCTCTAGCACAGTCGTGACAATCCGAACCATTTTCAAACCTATAATTTCTGCTACAGATCGAATTTATAGTACAGACTATTTTCTGGATTACTATAGAGTAGATGCTGGATTACAGTCTATACCAGAATATAAACTATAGTCTAATTGTAGAATCTCAATTTTCGAATCACGTGCTACAGTCCAGAATAGAAGTGATTACAGTTAAAATGGAATTATGGATTAAATTCTAAATGGATTATAGTCTCAATCTATCTGAACTAGATCAGAATCTGGACTATATTCTATATCAGAATGTAGACTATATTCTATATCAGAATCTAGATTATATTCTAGGATCTCAATTATATACATTACAGAAATCTTGTCTATATTCTAGACAGGAACTGGAATACTTTTTAAAGCAGAATCTGGACTAAATTATTATCATAATTTAGAATATATTCTAGAATATATTTTAGATTCTAGATTTCAAGAGAAGATTATGGTTCAGAGAAAACTCTGGACTATATTCTAGACGAAAATTTGACTAGAAAGTGGACTATATTCTACAACAAAATTTGGACTATATATAAGACGAGAAAAGGAAATGTATTCTAAAGAAGAAATTTGACTATTGTTCAGAAGAGAATAATGAATATATTTGTGATCAGAATCTGGACTATAATCTAGACCAAAACTGGACTATATTAAAGACCAGACTCTAAGCAATAATCTAGAACTGAGTCTACATTATAGTCGAAAATAAAGTCAAGACTGAGGTCTTAAATAGAATATGTGTTGTATTATATTATATTATATTATATTATATTATATTATATTATATATATTATATTATATTATATTATATTATATTATATTATATTATATTATATTATATTATATTATATTATATTATATTATATTATATTATATTATATTATATTATATTATATTATATTATATTATATTATATTATATTATATTATATTATATTATATTATATTATATTATATTATATTATATTATATTATATTATATTATATTATATTATATTATATTATATTATATTATATTATATTATATTATATTATATTATATTATATTATATTATATTATATTATATTATATTATATTATATTATATTATATTATATTATATTATATTATATTATATTATATTATATTATATTATATTATATTATATTATATTATATTATATTATATTATATTATATTATATTATCTAGATTGCTGTTTAGAATATAATTTAGACTATATTATACTCTAATATTTCATCAGTTCATCTTTCATCTTTACTTATTTCAAATTTCCTCTTTTGTACTTAATAAATCTTTATTCATGATTCCTTATTAACCATTGGAAATTCTTTAGAAATAATTTCTTCCATTTAACAAACGACCATTTATTTACAATATTTACAAACACATAAACATACTTTAATTAATTAATTGTAAAGGATATAAAAACCTTAACTTATGTGTGTGTGTTTGTGTGTATATAAATATGTGTGTATATAAATTTAAATTTAATCATGTGTACAACCAGATCCTTAATAATTTAATTGACCAAAGTTTTATATCAACTTCTGCTCTTTACATAATTTAATCAATTAAACTTTTAGTGTGATAAGCCAAAGAGCGGGAGAGAGCAAAAGAGAGAGAGAGAAATAATTAACTCCGATTAAAATTTGATTGATTAAACAAATATTTGTTTGTTTGTTTATTTGTTTATTTGTTTGTTTGTTTGCGTAAGTAACTGTATTATTTGCAGCTTTTAATATAAAATTGTTATTAATTACAAAAAGATTAAATAACAATACAAAAGGGAAAAGTTAAGTTTTTTAAATAACAACAATTTAAAATTTATAAAGTTACAATTAACATTTTCAATTCATAAATGACATCAATGGAAAATACTGACACACAAACACACACACAGAAATTCATAGTATCTTTTTATCTAGAGATTATTTAACATTTTGTATTTAATGCCACAAAAGCTTAATTTATATTTAAACAATAACAACAAAAGAGTAGAAGAAAAAAGGCAAAAAAAGGAAAGAGAGAGAGAGAGAATAAAAAAAGAAAGAAACAATTGTTTGTATAAAAAATATCATTGATATTGTTGAAAAGCATTAAGTGATTTATTTACTCGACAATCCCAGCTGATGAGCGTATAAATTCATTTTAATACAACAAGTCTTAACACTCACACACTTACACTTCCCCGCATTCTCTCTTTCACCACTAAAAGCTACATAGACAGGCAGTCAGGTGGACGGACAGTCAGATGGACAGACAGTGCTGAACACAGATTTTTATACCCTACACCATCACAAGTGCTGAAGAGGGTATATTAATTTTACATTCCATATGTAACGCTAAGAAGGAATTAGCTCAAATCCTATAATGTCGAATGCATCAAATCAAATCTGAATCGATTAAGTCATGTCCGTCTGTCTGTTGTTAGCACGCTCACATAAACAAACGTTTTGCCTAAATATTTTAAGTTTCGTTTTTTAAAACCAGCAAAATCGGCTAAAAGAATCCAAAACCAATTCCACAAATTTTCAGAATCGGTTCTGTAGAAAAAAAGTTATAGCCAAAATATAACTAATTTTATGACTCATACTGTGAGAATATATGTGTGTGTGAGTGTGTATTTGTGATGGAGGATACTGAAGATTCGGCATAGCCGAATATAAAATTCTTACTTGTTAAAAGCTTCAAAAGCAGCAGCAGATTATTTATTATACAGACTGATTTTTCTTCTTTTTTTCCACACTCACATCTCATTGTTGTTGTTAATATTAAAAGATAGTTTTTGTTGTTGTTATTGTTCTTACTACAAATACATGAGTGAATGAATGTGTAAAGAATAGAACAACAGAAAAAAGAAAATGAGGAAAAAATCAGTTTAAAATGATTGTAGCGCAAAAAAGAGTATATTCAAGGCTGCTTAACAGAAACAATAACAACAATGGCAAGGAAAAATCCCATAATAACAACAAAAACACACTGATTTTAAAAACAAACTAATTAAAAAGTTCACTTACACTCTTACATCTACACATCTACACTTAATCATATAAATATTCATACATACGCACACACACACATGTATTTAGTTGTAAACACTTGCAATTTAAACCAAAACAAGTAAGAATGTTATATTCGGCTATGCCGAATCTTAAATACCCTCCACCACAAAGTCGTGTAAAGTTAATACGTTAGGTTCCATAAATACACATAAACTCACAAATGTATACAACACAGAAATACTTAATCAATCATAAAATTTGTTACAATTTAGGCTACAAAATTTTTCTACTGAACTGCCTTTTTTCTACCAAATTTCATTGAAAATCGACTGAGATTTTGACTTGATGCAGGAATAAATACATTATGGGGTCTGAAATAATTCATTCCTAGCGTTACACACAGAATGACAAAGTTAATATTCTCTCTACCACTTGTACTGTGGAGCGTATAAAAACAAAAAATATGCTTGTTATAAGCTCAAAACTATTTTCCGGGAAAGGGCCTTATATGGGAGCTACAGCAAAATTTGGACCAAGATTGCTCATATTTATAATATACTTTTATTATAGTTAGAAAAATCATTGTGCTAACTTTTAATGGAATTGATCTTTATTTAAATGTTTTATAAACTCTAATCCTTTTTCCAGGAAATCCCGTTATAAGCGAGCTATAGGAAAATTTGGACCGATATAGGGCAAATTAATATAACAGTTAGCAAAATAATTGTGTCGACATTCAATAGAATTGGTCTTTATTTACTCGGGAAGGGGCGTTATAATAGAGCTACATCAAAATATGGACCCATGTTAACAAAATTTATAACACATATTTATGTTAATAAAATTTATAACATATATTTAAAATAGCTAGAAAATTAACTATGTCAAATTTCAATAGAATTGGTTCAAATCTAAAAGTGTTATAAGCTGTAAATCATTTTCCGGGAAGGGGTCTTATATGGGAGCTATATCAAAATATGGACCCATGTTAATAAAGTATATAACATATATTTAAAATAGCTAGAAAACTAGTTGTCCCAAATTTCAATAGAATTGGTTCAATTTTAAGAGTTTTTTAAGCTATAAATCATATTCCGGATAGAGGTCTTATATGGGAGCTATATCAAAATATGGACCCATGTTAATAAAATTTTTAACATATATTTAAAATAGCTAGGAAACTAGTTGTGCCAAATTTCAATAGAATTAGTTCAATTTTAAGAGTTTTATAAGCTATAAATCATATTCCGGGAAGGGGTCTTATATGGGAGCTATATCAAAATATAGACCCAAGTTAATAAAATTTATAACATATATTTAAAATAGCTGGAAAATCAATTGTGATGAATTTCAAAACAATTGGTTCAAATATAAAAGTGATATAAGCTATAAATTGTATTCCGGGAAGGGGCCTTATATGGGAGCTATATCAAAATATGGACCCATGTTAATAAAATTTATAACATATATTTAAAATAGCTGTAAAATCAATTGTGATGAATTTCAAAACAATTGGTTCAAATTTAAAAGTGATATAAGCTATAAATTGTATTCCGGGAAGGGGCCTTATATGGGAGCTATATCAAAATATGGACCCATGTTAATAAAATTTATAACATATATTGAGAATGGCTAGAAAATTAACCGTGTAAAATTTCTATAGAATTGGTTCAAATCTAAAAGTGTTATAAGCTGTAAATCATATTTCGGGAAGGGGCCTTATATGGGAGCTATATCAAAATATGGACCCATGTTAATAAAATTTATAACATATATTTAAAATAGCTAGGAAATCAATTATGCTAAATTTCAAAAGAATTGGTTCAAATTTAAGAGTTTTATAAGCTATAAATCATATTCCAGGAAAGGGCCTTATATGGGAGCTATATCAAAACATGGACCCATGTCAACAAAATTTATAACATATATTTAAAATAGCTAGAAAATTAACTGTGTCAAATTTCAATAGAATTGGTTCCAATTTAAGAGTTTTGTGAACTATAAATCATATTCCGGGAAAGGGCATTATATGGGAGCTATATCAAAATATGGACCAATGTTAATAAAATTTATAGCGTATATTAAGAATGATTAAAAAATTAGTTGTGACAAATTTCAGTAAATTATCTTAAGAATTGCGGCCCATATGGCACAAAGAGTTTAGGGTGTATCAAAATTTTGCATATTATAGCCTATAACTTTTTTCCGGTTAATCAGATTTTGATAATTTTTTGCACGATGATGAAGCACGTGAAGTTGTATGCTAAAATTAATTTTCTCTTTAAGTCCAATTGCATTTTTAGAAGAAATTATAAAGGTTCATTTTCGAAATTTTGAGGTTGTTTCAGATATCGGTCTATAACTTCCTTGCTTATAAACCGATATAGCTGGTTTTAAATAGCAAACTGCTTAGGACAATAACAAACAATGTGGCCAAGTTTTATTGAATTCGGTCAATTATTCTAGGCGTGAGAATGTTTCCAACAGACAGACAGACGGACAGACGGACAGACGGACATAGCTAAATCGACTCAGTTTTTGATTTGATGCAATAATATATATACATTGTTGGGTCTGAGATGATTCCTTCTTGGCGTTACATACAGAATGACAAACTTAATATACCCTCACCACTTGTGGTGGTGGAGGGTATAAAAATACAATTTACTCTCACTCATTTAAGACTGACAACTTTTTTTCTGTTTAATGAAGGAAATATGAAAACAACAAAACAAAAATTACATAAAACCCATCAACAGATAAAAACTATTAAAAATGAGGAAAAAATTATAAATTATATATTTATGTGTATGTATGTGTATGCACATATGTGGGTGTAAAGTTGTATGAATATGTTTTACATAATTATGGTTGAAAATTGTTGTTATTTAATTTCTCTTGAAACTTAAATTAAATGACTTTTCAACTCCCTTTTAACTCCTGCTCCTCTTAACACACATAAATAGTTTATTTAATTATGTCATGTAAAAAGAGATTAAATTACGAGGAAAAAGAATTAAAGAAAATTAAAATGCCGCAAATTGGATTAAAAATTTTTTTTAGGAAAAAATATTTTCAAAATTTTTTTAAGTTGAAAATAATAAAATGAGTTAATTTTCTCTAAAATTTTATAGAAAATTTTCTCTCTTTAACAAATTTATTATAGAAAAATTTTTCTTCACTAAAAAATTTTATAGAAAATTTTCTCTTCACTAAAAAATTTTATAGAAAATTTTCTCTTCACTAAAAAATTTTATAGAAAATTTTCTCTTCACTAAAAAATTTTATAGAAAATTTTCTCTTCACTAAAAAATTTTATAGAAAATTTTCTCTTCATTAAAAAATTTTATAGAAAATTTTCTCTTCATTAAAAAATTTTATAGAAAATTTTCTCTTCATTAAAAAATTTTATAGAAAATTTTCTCTTCATTAAAAAATTTTATAGAAAATTTTCTCTTCATTTAAAAAATTTTATAGAAAATTTTGTCTTCATTGAAATATTTTATAGAAAATTTTCTTTTCACTAAAAAATTTTATAGAAAATTTTCTCTTCACTTAAAAAATTTTATAGAAAATTTTCTCTTCACTTAAAAAATTTTATAGAAAATTTTCTCTTCACTTAAAAAATTTTATAGAAAATTTTCTCTTCACTAAAAATTTTATAGAAAATTTTCTCTTCACTAAAAAATTTTACAGAAAATTTTTTCTTCATTAAAAAATTGTATAGAAAATTTTCTCTTCATTAAAAAATTTTATAGAAAATTTTCTCTTCATTGAAATATTTTATAGAAAATTTTCTCTTCACTAAAAAATTTTATAGAAAATTTCTCTTCATTAAAAAATTTTATAGAAAATTTTCTCTTCATTAAAAAATTTTATAGAAAATTTTCTCTTCATTAAAAAATTTTATAGAAAATTTTCTCTTCATTAAAAAATTTTATAGAAAATTTTCTCTTCATTAAAAAATTTTATAGAAAATTTTCTCTTCATTAAAAAATTTTATAGAAAATTTTCTCTTCATTAAAAAATTTTATAGAAAATTTTCTCTTCATTGAAATATTTTATAGAAAATTTTCTCTTCACTAAAAAATTTTATAGAACATTTTCTCTTCATTAAAAAATTTTATAGAAAATTTTCTCTTCATTAAAAAATTTTATAGAAAATTTTCTCTTCACTAAAAAATTTTATAGAAAATTTTCTCTTCACTAAAAAATTTGCATAGAAATTTTTCTCTTCACTAAAAAATTTATATAGAAAATTTTCTTTACAATCGATATTTAATAAAAAATTTTCCTTTTAATCGAAATTTTATTGAAAATTTCCTTAAAGTCTATTGGCAAATTTTAAGGAAACTTTTCTCTTAAAGGAAGTTTTACTTAAAAAATTTTATAGAAAAAATTATCATACAAGAATATTTATAGAAAAGTTTCACTTATTTTTTTTTTACAAAAATTGCTCTTAAAGAATTTTTTAGAAGATTTTCTCTTTTATAGAAATATTTCTCTAAGAAAAATTTCATGAAAAATTTTCCCTAAAGTAAAATTTCATGAAAAATTTTCTCTAAAGAGAAATTTCATGAAAAATTTTCTCTAAAGAGAAATTTCATGAAAAATTTTCTCTAAAGAGAAATTTCATGAAAAATTTTCTCTAAAGAGAAATTTCATGAAAAATTTTCTCTAAAGAGAAATTTCATGAAAAATTTTCTCTAAAGAGAAATTTCATGAAAAATTTTCTCTAAAGAAAAATTTCATGAAAAATTTTCTCTAAAGAAAAATTTCATGAAAAATTTTCTCTAAAGAAAAATTTCATGAAAAATTTTCTCTAAAGAAAAATTTCATGAAAAATTTTCTCTAAAGAAAAATTTCATGAAAAATTTTCTCTAAAGAAAAATTTCATGAAAAATTTTCTCTAAAGAAAAATTTCATGAAAAATTTTCTCTAAAGAAAAATTTCATGAAAAATTTTCTCTAAAGAAAAATTTCATGAAAAATTTTCTCTAAAGAAAAATTTCATGAAAAATTTTCTCTAAAGAAAAATTTCATGAAAAATTTTCTCTAAAGAAAAACTTCATGAAAAATTTTCTCTAAAGAAAAATTTCATGAAAAATTTTCTCTAAAGAAAAATTTCATGAAAAATTTTCTCTAAAGAAAAATTTCATGAAAAATTTTCTCTAAAGAAAAATTTCTCTTTTTAGAAATTTTATTTAATTGGAAATGATTTTTTTCAGAATTCTGCAAATCATAATTTGTATTTAGTTCATAACTAAAATTTATTCTTTTTATTTGCATTTAAATGTCATCACGACAATTAAAATTTTTACAATTTTGCTTTTAATTTATAAATTTCAGCATCATCTGCTGCAAATGCTGTTTGCCAGAGAACATAAAAAATAAACGTTAAAACAAGAAGAAAAGAATAGTAAATAGTAAAAACAACTTAAATGTTTTTAATGTCAACAATAAAAAATTCCCTTTTGCTTTTAGTCCCCAAATGATTATGGCAACCAAACTATTCATTCTGCTCTAACAAATTCAAATAATTTAATTAAATGTTTGTCATTTATTGCATTGATTTGCTCTTTACATTAATTTAGTCTCATCGTTACTTATTTTATTGTGTATTTTTTATTGTTGTTATTGTTGTCATTCACTTGAGAATCAAGTTGAATGGATGGATCTTTTGTTGAAGTGTTTTACTTGTTTTGAGAATGGGAAAACACAAAAAACATATGAATATGAAAAGTAATTGGGAAAGAAAACAAATAAATGAATGAATGAATGAATGGAACTGTAAGGACTGAGATGAGGTAAATTTGAATGTTATGATCATTTCGAGAATCTTCGTTTTATAGAAGTGATGAATTTTTATGGCACTGAAAGAGTTAATTCATTCACTAGAAACTAAGTTATGGAGTAAAATGTAAATCAACCTCAAAAAGGTATTGTCCTCTACATAACCTATATTATCCTTAGGATATTTTATAACCTTCAAAAAAAAAAACTTAATTTCATTAGTAAAACGAATTCACAATGAATATTTATATAAATTTTGTGAATTAAAGCTGAAAAACTAATATTGTAACAATAAGAAAACGTAAAAAGGGGTATAAATATAATTTTGTTTTGCTGTTGTTGCTTTTATGCTCCTTGTTGTTTTGCAATCCTTGCAATATTTATAAAACATTATTTGTTGTTTGTTGTTGTGTTACAAAAGTTTTGTTGAAATTGCTTTCGGTAACAAGCGCACACATGTGTTACTTTAACAACAACAACAACAACAACAACATTAAAATTGTTGTATATGTATTTGCAACAAAATGTTGTAATTACTTTAACTTAACTTTTAGCTACAAACATTTTATGGAACTTTTCAAAAATATACCCTACATATTCAAGAAAATAACAGTAATAAGAGATTTGGAAAAAAATTATTATATTCAAAATTTCATTATCTCCAAAATCTCCATAAATTATTTCCATTTTCGGAAAATGTCTTAAATTAATTATGAAAAACTTTCCAAAATAGGGTACATTTTGCTCACCTAATATTCCAAACAAAATCCCCAAAAAGGTCTTTTTCATATTTAGTTCCTTTTCCCCCTCTGCCACTTTCTCACTCCATCCCTCTCTTTTTGTTTTTGTTACATTTTTTTACATGTTTTAATATAAATATTTACATCACTCTGCCAGCAAAAAAAAAAAAAGAAAATCCAAACTTATTTACCCTCAAATACTTGTTCACATATGCACACATACATACATACACACACATTCCTACAAACATACTCTCTCATATTCTCTATCATAAAATTGTATGTGTAATTATATTTACAACATAAACATCCATGTTTGTATATAATAATTTTTGTTTTTGCTTTCATTTTTATCCATTGCGCCAGAGCACTTAATTAATTAATTAAGTCATGATTTTATGACACACACAATACCATTGAAATGTGACCCTCGTAACCCTTCCTCTCTTTTACCTTAAATATAAAAAAGTGTTATGAATGAAAGAAAAAAATATTTATTATAGAAAATATAGTTACGCTAACACTATAATATGATTATAGCAAATCAAATGAACTTTGAACTTAATGCATTCTGTACAAAGTCTCATATTTACCTCAAGGTAAATTATACAACAGAAGAAAGAAATTTTTTTCTTAAATTCATAATTGCAAGAACAAAGAAAAAAAAAACGAATTTTTTCTTTAAAATAAAGAGAAACTATTTTCCTGAAAAATTTTTTCTAAGAGAAATATTTTTTAATGAAATTTCTCTTAAGATACAAATATTTTTAAATTTCTTTTAAAAGAAAAAATCCAATAAATTTTTCTCAGGAGAAAACTTTGTAAATAAATTCTCTAGACAAATTAATATAATTTTTCAATAAAATTTTTGAGAAGAGAAATTTTTCTATGAAATTTTTTCCATAAGAATAAAATTCATTTGAAGTCTCTGGTGAAGAGGTCCTTTTATGTGAAAATTTTAAATAGAACACTATTTATATTTTTATAGAAATTGAATTTTGTACAATAGAAAATTAAATGTTTTCTTTAAATTTTTAACATAAATCATTTTTAAAATTTTTACTGAAGGAAAATTTTTCTATAAAATTTTGACTAAAGAGAATTCTTTTCATAAAATTTAAACTAAAGAGACATTTTTTTATAAACTCTTGCTAAAAGAGAAAATTTTCTATAAATTTTTTTGGTGGAAGAAAAAATTTTCTATAAAAAAAAATGTCTACAAAATTTTTGGTGGAAGAAAAAAAAATTATAAAAAATTTTTGGAAGAGAAACTTTTCTGTAAAAATTTTTGGTAAAAGAGAATTTTTTCTATAAAAACTTTGGTGGAAGAGAAAATTTTCTATGAAAATTTTTGGTGAAAGAGAAAATTTTCAATGAAAATTTTTGGTGAAAGAGAAAATTTTCAATGAAAATTTTTGGTGAAAGAGAAAATTTTCAATGAAAATTTTTGGTGAAAGAGAAAATTTTCAATGAAAATTTTTGGTGGAAGAGAAAATTTTCAATGAAAATTTTTGGTGGAAGAGAAAATTTTCAATGAAAATTTTTGGTGGAAGAGAAATTTTTTTATGAGAATTTTTGGTGGAAGAGAAAATTTTCTATAAAAATTTTTGGTGAAAGAGAAAATTTTGGTTGAAGAGGAAATTTTCTACTAATTTTGGTTGAAGAAAAAATTTGCTTAAATATTTTAGATGAAGAGAGAATTTTCTAAAATATTGTGGATGAATAGAAAAATTTCTATAAAATTTTGATTGAAGAAACATTTTCTATAAAAATTTCGGTGGAAGAGAAAATTTTCTGAAAAATTTTGGTTAAAAAAAATTTCTAAAAAATTGTTGTTGAAATGAAAAATTAAAGAAAAATTCTAAGAAAAAATTTTATGAAAAATAAATTTATATAGAAACATATTTCAAAATGATACATTTCTATAGATAATAATATCGTATTAAAATTTTTTATAGAGAATAACAACTCATTGAGAGTTTTCTCTAAAAAATATTTTTGAGAGTTTAGATAAATTTTCTTAGAGGACAATATAGTGTCTATAATTTTCTATATAAAATAACATCACATCTACTATAGAAAACAACATCGAATCGATCAGTTTCCTCTAGAAAATATCATTGCATCGATAATATTCTTCAGAAAAGAACATCGCATTGTTAATTTTATATGGAAAATTACATCGCGTGTATAATTTTATATAGAAAATAACATCGCATGTTTAATTTTTCGTAAAGAATAACATCGCATTGTTAATTGTTTTATGAAAAATAACATCGCATCAAAAATGTTCAATAGAAAGTAATATCACATTGATTATTTTATATAGAGAATAACATCGCACTGTAGATTTTTTATAAAAAATCATATCACATTATTAATTTTTTACAAAAAATATCAGATGTTAACGAATTACAAAAACGTAATAATAAAAAATAATATTTAAACTCTTTTTAGTTCCTTCAATTAAATATTTTTTCAAGGTCATAATATATTTTTCCACTTTAGGATTTTCTTTAGTTTAACTTATTAACACATCATTAACATTTTCATTTAATATTTACTTAATTTTACACACCATTACAAACGACACTTAGACACACTCACATATCTTACTTCCTTCTCATTGTCAGTGTCAACTCTGCCTTTTCTCAACTTTATCTTTCTGTTTATTTACACATTTATTCATTCATTCATGTTGTTGTTGTTGCACGCATGCATGACATTTTAACAATGTAGGTGGCCAGAATTTTTATCTTATGGATTTAAATTATCTTACAGATGCGATTAATACATTAATACCAAACAAGTTTACGAATTTACTTATATTTTTGTCGTTTCTCTTCCTCTGTTGACACACCTTTTCTTTCTTTTCCTTCTTTACACTCTTTTCTGTTAAATTTTTTTGTTTACATTGATGTTGTTGTTGTTGTTTTAATATTACAACTACTTTTTTTGTAGGTTGTGCTACTAATGAGCCTTAACTTGTTGTTTTCATATTTTTTTTACGTTTTTTCCTACATTAAGGTCATAATATTGATAATAACAATTATTTAAGCGTTACTAATGGTTACTAAACAATTGTTAATTTGTTTTTGTTTTTATGAAATTCTCTTCCTCTTCTTGCGTTCTCAGTTTCGTAGTTTTATGATTTTTTAGTTGTTAATTTGAAATAATTTAAATCAGGGAAGGTCGTTCTCTAATGAATATTATTTTTTGCTTAATTTAACTTTAGTTACAGGTTTCAGTTTTAGTTACAAGTAACTTAATTATGTTAATGTTTTTCAACACGAATACTTACGAAAGGAGCCTGTAAAGCAAATAGAATGAATGGAAGAGAAAAAATTATATAATTAATTTGTTTTAGTATTTGTGTTCAGAAATAACATCATTTTTTTGTTTTGGGGCGTTATGGCTGAACAAGCTTGACATTTATTTAAGTTACATGAAAACCTTAATTGATTTTGGTTAAAACACCTTTTCATCTTATGGCGTTTCATATCAAATTGCACCTTAAAAACTATTTTCCATAAAATAAAAAAAATAAAAATTTACTCTTTCATTAACAAAATTTTTACAATCAAAATATTTTTTAGAAAATTTTCTCTTCGAATAAAATTTTAGAGGAAATTTTCTCTTCAAACTAATTTATTTCAAACTAAAATTTGTAGGAAATTTACTTTTCAACAAAAAACTTTTTTAAATTATCTCTTAAATTAAATTTTATATGGAAAATTTTTCTTTTCCATAAAATTTATAGAAAATTTTCTCTCTAATTAAATTTTATTAGATATTTTCTATTTAATTAAATTATGTTCTAAATTTTCCCTTTAAAAATAATTTAAGAAGAATTTCTCCATAAAAATTTTACTAAGAAAACTTTCTCTTAAAAAAATTTGCTAAGAAAAATTTCTCTTTAAAAATTTTGCTAATAAAATGTTCTCTTTAAAAATTTTGCTAAGAAAACTTTCTCTTTAAAAAGATTTTTTTCCAAAATTTTTCTTGGAAAATTAACTCTTTAAATTTTTTAGAAAATGTTCTTTTAAAAAAGATTTTCATAGAAATTTTCTCTTTAAAAAGATTTTTAAAAAATTTTTTTCCAAAATTTTTCTTGGAAAATTAACTCTTTAAATTTTTTAGAAAATGTTCTTTTAAAAAAGATTTTCATAGAAATTTTCTCTTTAAAAGGATTTTCATAGAAAATTTTAACTTTAGAAAAAAATCATAGAAAATTTTCTCTTTAAAATTTTTTGTTAGCAAAATAACTCTCTTATTTTTTTTTTAAATTTTCTTTTAATTTTTTTAAAGAAAATGCCTTTTTTAATATTTATAGAAATTTTTCTCTTTAAAAAGGTTTTCATAGAAAAATTTCTCTTTAAAGAGATTTTCTCAGAAAAAGATTTTTGTAAAAAAATTTCTCTTAAAAATTTTTGCCAAAGAAAACTTTCTCTTAATTTTCTTTTTAATTATCTCTTTTAATTTCTTTTTAAGAAAATATTCTTTATAAAAGATTTTCATAGAAAATTTTCCCTAAGAAAATTATGTCTTTTATTTTTTTAAAGAAAATGCTTTTCGTTTAAAGATGTTCCTAGAAAATTTTCTCTATAAAAAGATTTTCATAGAAAATTTTCTGCTTAAAGAGTTTTTCATAAAAAATTTTCTCTTTAAAAAGATTTTCGTAAAAAAATTGTCTTAAAAATTTTTCACTTAAAAATTTTTCTAAGAAAATTATATCTTTTATTTTTTTAAGAAAATATTATTTTTAAAAAGATTTTCATAAAAATTTTCGTCTTAAAGATTTTAATAGAAATGTTCTCTTTTAAAGGATTTCATGGAAAATTTTCTCTTTAAAAAATTTTCATAGAAAATTTTCTCTTTAAAATTTTTGTAAAAAAATCTCTCTCTTTTTTTTTAAGAAAATTATCTCATTTCATTTTAAAGATGTTCATAGAAAATTTTCTCTTTAAAGATATTTTCATAGAAAATTTTCTCTTTAAAGATATTTTCATAGAAAATTTTTCTTTGAAGAGATTTTCATAAAAAAATTTTCTCTTTAAAAAGATTTTCGTAAAAAAATTTCCCTTAAAAAGATTTTCGTAAAAAAATTTCCCTTAAAAAGATTTTCGTAAAAAAATTTCCAGTAAAAATTTTCGCCTTAGAAAATTTTCTCTTAAAATTTTTTTTAAAGAAAATTATCTCTTTTATTTTTTTAAGAAAATATTATTTTTAAAAAGATTTTCATAGAAAAATTTCTTTTTAAAACGATTTGCGTAAAAAATTTTCTCTTTGAAATTTTTGACAAAAAAAAAATTCAATTAAAATTTTTCTAATAGAAAATTCTCTCTTAAAAAAACAATTAAAAAACAATTCTCTTAACAAAAATAATGAACGAAAAATTTTCTTTAAGACAATTTTTATAAAAAATTATGTTTTTGGAAAAAATATATATAAAAAATTTTCTCTATAAAGAAATTTTTTTAGAAAATTGTCTCTTTAAACAATAAGTTATGGGAAAAAGTCTCTTAAAGCAAAATTCTTTAGAAAATTTTCCTATCAATTAATTTTCTAGAAAAGTTTTAGAAATTTTATAATTCTGTTGAAATCTTTTCAGTTGTGGAGTTAATTTTTTATAGAAATAATTTTTAAGAGTTTTCTATTCTTTAAAATTAACTTAATAAATATGAAATAAAATGCAATAAAACTTAATACAATTGAATGAAAACTCACGTATAGACAACATCGATAATATAAACCTGTCCACACTTTTAGACAAAAATGAAAACAAAAAAAACTTTACAATACTTTTCTTATAAATAAAATTCCTAAAAAAACTTTTTAGAGAGAAATTTTATATTTAGAAAAATTTTCGAGAAAAACTTACTTTCAATTCCCATATTTTTGTTGTGTTTTTTTTTCGCTACAACAAAATAAAAGTGCAGTAACAAATGCTGATTGTTACACATTGTTAGCAAAGAATTTTCCCTAAAAAAAAGAACAAAAAAAAACAAAAAAATCTAAAAATATATATGTGTATGTGTTGCTACTTTTAACAGGATATTCAAAGCTGTATGGTACTCCAGAGAGTAAAGAATTATACACTCTTACACACATACAACTATGGCAACAGCAAGCAGGAAAAAAAGCACAGCAACAACAACAGCGGAAATGAAAAAAATGAACACACAGTATATGCTCTGCTGGTGGCAAAGTGAGTAAAGTATTTTTTTACAGCTGTTGTGTTGGTGTGTGAATAAGTGTAACTAGCAAACACCAGGTTGTTAACTCACACAAATACTAAGAACATATTTTTTTTCACATATAAACTCACATATGAGTGTGTATGTGTAAGTATATACAGGATGCAAGCAACCGGCACTTGGCTAATGTGACACAAAGTTAGTAAAAGAAAAAAAAGAAAAACTTTCACATACTTAGACATTATATGTTGGCATGCCACATACATACAAACAAACATTTTTATACAAATACTTATTCTTATAAAAATATATATGAAGAAATACATCTTCATGTAAAATTCTTTTTTTATACTCTCCACCACTGTAATGTAATGACGCTTTGGCATTCTGTATGTAACGCTTAGAAGGAATCATCTCAGATCCCAAAATGTATATATATTTTTGCATCAAATCATAATCTGAGTCAATTAAGCTATGTCCATCTGTCTGTCTGTCTGTCCGTCTGCTGTCGTATATTTGTCCCTCTGTCTATCTGTCTGTTGTTGGCACGCTCACATTCACAATTATTGACAGAGCTCTATGAAATTTTTTTGTAAGTATTTGTTATTGTCCTGAGAAGTTTCCTGCTCAAAACCAATGCAATCGTTTTAGTATATTAAAAGATATAGAGCGATATCTGAAGCAACCTCTAAGTTCAAGCGAAAAACTTTTGTAAAATAAAGTCGAAAAGAATTTATAGCCAAAAATATAATGGATTTTATCACTCATTAAGTATTACTGTGTTATAATTCGTTTATATTGTATACATTTGAGAGTGTATATGTGAGTATTAGCGTATAAGTTTCACATTCATTAGTGGTGGAGGGTATTTAAGATTCGAAATACCCGAATCAAATATAAAAAAGCATTGCATGCTTTTTGTTCTTTAGCAACTTCCTTTTTCATTCTTACAACTTTTTTTCCTTATTTTTTTTTTTATTTCCTTAAGACTTTTTTAAGTTTTTTCCCCCTAAATTCAGTTTCTTTAGAAATGTTACTAAAAATACTGGCATTTTCTTATGTAGAAAAATAAAAGTAAGAAAAATATTATTTTCCAACAAAAGCAAAAAAATTGTAGACTGCTGAAGTTTTCAGTTACAATGAAATAAGAAAAAAGTTGCATTTCATGTCAGTATGTGTGTTTGTGTGTGTGATTACAACGTGCATGTTCTTTCTTTCATTTTCAATGCAACTTGATCCTTAAGTTCGAAAAATAAATCTTTAAATAGCAAAACAAAAACAAAATAAATAAAACATAGAAAAAAAAAACAAAGTTGCAACTTATTTCTTTTCTTATGCCTCAACATTTTTCTTCAAAAACTTGTAGCAACCAACGTTGTAGACATAGAAATATGTGGGGAAGACAAAAAAATGTAGAACCTATAAAAATGTCTCATAAAGTCTACAATGTAACACAAAACCGTCCTTAGGAATTTAAGAAAATAAAAATAATAAAAAACTGAAAAAAAGGGGAAAAAAATATGAGCACAATACAAAATAACTAAAAGACGATATTTATAAAATACAAAAAGGAATAGAATTTTAAATACTAAAGAAAATAAAATAAAAAGAAAATAGTTCTTATACACAAAATAATAATACTCCATACGGAAATATATTGAGCAATGAAATCACTTAAAGAAAATCTTTATGCCACAAAATTTTCTAAAAATAATCATTGATACTATGTTTTTTGCTAATGAAAATGATGTTATTTTCCATAGAAAATTTACGGAAGAAAATTATTTTTAATGCTATTTTCTATCGAGAATAGTCGTACGATGTTATTTGCTATAGAAAATTAAAAATGCGATGTTATTTTCTATAGAAAATTAACAATGCGATGTTATTTTCTATAGAAAATTAAAAATGCGATAACATCGCAATTAACAATGCGTTGTTATTTTCTATAGAGAATTAACAATGCGATGTTATTTGCTACAGAAAATTAACAATGCGATGTTATTTTCTATAGAAAATTAACAATGTTATGTTATTTTCTATAGAAAATTAACAATTCGGTGTTATTTTCTACAGAAAATTAACAATTCGATCTTATTTTCTATAGAAAATTAACAATGCGATGCTATTTTCTATAGAAAATTAACAATGCGATGTTATTTGCTACAGAAAATTAACAATGCGATGCTATTTTCTATAGAAAATTAACAATGCGATGTTATTTGCTACAGTAAATTAACAATTCGATGTTATTTTCTATAGAAAATTAACAATGCGATATTATTTTCTATAGAAAATTAACAATGCGATGCTATTTTCTATAGAACAATTATAATGCGATGTAGAAAAATAGTGAATTTTTAAATAATAATTTTCTATAAAAATTTTGGTTGAAGAGAAAATTTTCTATAAAATTTTTGTTGAAGAGAAAATTTTCTATAAAATTTTTGTTGAAGAGAAAATTTTTTATAAAAATTTTGGCTGAAGAGAAAATTTTTTATAAAAATTTTGGCTGAAGAGAAAATTTTCTATAAAATTTTTGTTAAAGAGAAAATTTTCTATAATTTCTTTTAAAGAGAAAATTTTTTATAAAATTTTTGTTAAAGAGAAAATTTTCTATAAATTTTTTTAAAGAGAAAGTTTTCTGTAAAATTTTTGTTACAGAGAAAATTTTCTATAAAAAATTTTTTTTGAAGAGAAAAAGAGAAAAAAAGTTTTGGTTGAAGAGAAAATTTTCTTTAAAAATTTTGGTTGAAGAGAAAATTTTCTATAAAAATTTTGGTTGAAGAGAAAATTTTCTATAAATTTTTTTCTAAAACACTCAACTCTGACTGGATTTGGAAGGTTTGCTTTCAGGAAATCTTCCAGAAAGGAAACCTTCCAAATGCAATATGTGTAGATGTGTAGGTTAATTGTAAAATATCCCTAAACTCCTTGTGAATGTGTTGACTTTCAAGATGAATGTTTGAATGAATGAAGCGATGAATGACTTCATGGGCCAACATGAGTGTGTATCAGTAAATGAGTGAATAAGTGTCTGCACGTAGAAAATGTGTTAAGGATAATTCTTTGCTTTCTCTCTTAAATTCCTTAACAATTTTTGTCCTTATTCACATTTTATTACATTTAAAGTAAAAATAAGAGAACAAAAATATTTGATAAAATTCCTCAGTCCATTTTTTTCTTGCAACGCAATTGACAAAAATACATTGTTGCAACAATTGTATGAAAAATGCAAGAATGAAATGAAAAGAAAACCATTAAAAGCCTTTAAAAATTTTGTAATACTTTCCTCTACCCACACACTCTTATATAAACTCCACCTACACATTCAAGGAAGAGAATGAAAAAACAAAATTTTACTTGTTATAAAATAAAAGTTCAATTGTTATTATACCCTAAACCCCCACTAGTGGTGAAGAGGGTATATTAACTTTGTCATTGTGTGTGTAACACTAAAAAGGAATCATCTCTGTTCCCATAATGTACATATATATGCTGTTGCATCAGATCAAAATCTGTGCTGAATTAACTATGTCCGTCCGTCCGTCTGTCTGCTTGTTGTTGCCACGCCCACATCCACAACAATTGACAGAGTTCGATATAATTCTGATAAGTTTCTTATTTAAAACTAGCAAATTCTGTTCAGTATATTGAAAGATATACGCCGATATCTGAGGCAAAATTCAAGCAAAAAGCTTTCGAATGAAATTTTGCCATAAAATTAATTAACAAAATCGGTTCAGAAGGAAAAAAGTTATAGCCGCAAATATAACTAATTTTGTGACTCAGTAAGTGTTCTTGTATAAAATTAAAAAAAAAACTTTATATAAGTCTGCGAGTGGCTGTGTGAGTGTGTGTATGTACAAACATAACGTATTTACTTCTCACCCATTTGTGGCGAAGGGTATTGAAGATGCGGCATAGCCGAATATAGCATTTCAACTTATTTATTTTTCGTTTTTCTTTGTTGGCAATTTCCTTGTATTTCTTGTTTATTTTTAAAAAAAACAATATTTCTTTTCCGTTTTCTTGTTTCCTCTTCATTTTTTTTTTGCGTCAACCATCTTTTTTCATTGGCATTTTCCAAGTAACTTCAATAACTTGCTGAAGCAAAGTTATTGACAATATTTTTTTCTCTTATTTCATTTTTCAGGAAAAAAGAACTTCAAGTTTTGAATTTCATGTTTTATTTTAGCACAATTTTCCTCCTTTTTCCCTTCTACCCAAAATGTTCTTCTTTAATTTCAATTTCTTTGCAATTTTGTTGATTTTCCAGCCATGGACTTTGCTAAATAACACAAGAAAGTTATGAATAATAAAAAAAATTCTTGAAAATTAAACCTAAATTGGAAAAAAAGTAGAAAGATCCTTTTTTAATTTTTAATTATTCTTTTTTATTGTCCTGTTTGATTTTATTCTTATTATTTGTACTTTTGGCTCCGTTATGGCCTTTATTTTCCTGCAGAAAACTTTTATTTTTTCTCTTTTTGGTAATTTTGACTTGAGAAATTTGAGTATAAAAAAAATACTGCACTTTGCAGTTAAGAGGGAAAATTAAATTTTCATAAGTTCGGAGCCATAACAAGAAAAAGTTAACATAAATGAAAGAAATCATAGAAAAGCAATAATATCACTTGAAATATAATTTCTACAATTTTGAGGCAATAAAAAATAAGAATACACCATTTCCAGAGAATGGGGAAATAGAATAATACTTCTGGGATTAAATGGTAACATGAAAAATATTGGATGCGATGTTTTTTTTCTAGAAAACTAACAATGCGATTTAATTTTTTATAGCAAAATAACAATGCGATGTTATTTTCTATAGAAAGGTAACAATGCGATGTAATTTTCTGTATAAAATTAAAAATGCGATGTTATTTGCTGTAGAAAATTAACAATGCGATGTTATTTGCTGTAGAAAATCAACAATGCGATGTTATTTTCTATAGAAATCTAACAATGCGATGTTATTTTCTAAAGAAAACTAACAATGCGATGTTATTTTCTGTAGAAATTTAACAATGCGATGTTATTTTCTATAGAAAATTAACAATGCGATGTTATTTTCCATAGAAAACTAACAGTGCGATGTTATTTTCTATATAAAACTAACAATGTGATAGTATTTTCTAAAGAAATGTACCAATGCGATGTTATTTTCTATAAAAAGGGAAAAATGCGATGTTATTTTCTATAGAAAACTAGCAATGCAATGTTACTTTCTATGGAAAACTAACAATGCGATGTTATTTTTTAGAAAATTATCAATGCGATGTTATTTTCTTTAGAAAAATAATAATGCGATGTTATTTTTATATAAAACTGACAATGCGCTATTATTTTCTATGCGTTGTTTCTTCATACAACAGGTTATTAAGAAGATGATTTGTTAAAAAATTTATTACTCGGGAAGATTGGTCCACATAGGCGAACTTTGAAGTAATTACTGAACCAAATTTTATATCCTCTACTAGATTCGACTTTTAATATTAGTTAAAGGAATTAACAACATCTTTAATAAATTTTATATATATTTGTGGTCCTGAGAGTTTTATGATTAATTTTGATTCAATAAAGGAATTTTATCCTTCTACAAATGAAAGAAAACTCACTTGATATTTCTTTCAGGTAGCACTTTTTATCGCTTAATATTTTCGGTTATTGAGATAAAGAAAATCGAAATATCTTAAACATATAAATTGTAAAACATCTTCTAGGACCTTGAGAATTTTCGCTAAATATAACAAATTTTACCTCCTTTAGAAAATTAGTCCTTTGCAGTGTTACAGTATGTGTTTCAATTGAAAGAGAATTAACATGGAATTAATAAATAGAAATCAGTCACTATATAAAGCAGAGTTGGTTCCAGTGAAGTTGGTTATATAATATTATCAAAAATATATAATTTATATAATCAAATATCGGAGAATAACTCGTAAACCTTTCAATTGAAAAGAAAATAACAACAATATAATTATCTGAAGAAAAAATGGTGACTTTCTGATAAGTATTCATTTTATAGAGCATGGGTTTTGCCTAAATAAAATGACTTAAAATGTAGATATATAATAAAATATCAGACAAGGTCTTGATAATCTTTCTATAGAAAGAGATGACGGCCCTATAATAATTTTAAGAGAAAGTAGTATCCTTTTTTCTTAAAGTGTGTGGGTTTCATGAATTATTATTCCACTAAATTCGCTGAACTTAGCTTGAGTTATATATAACAAAATATCGGTTATAGACTTGGAAGTCTTTCCAGCTTTACAATGTCATATAATAATTGAAAAAATGTATGCAAATTTAAAAAAATATACACCTGAAACTAGAGACTTTTGTAAGTAAAACATAGAATTTAGTTTTCTTTATATCGGTTCAGATTTTCATTTTAAATGGACTATAAAATTTTAAAAGGATATGAAGCTTTGAAAAAATAATGCTGGCAATATGGGTATCAAATGATAGAAAATATCTGTGGTATATATTAAAATTAATCCTTTGCATCCTCCAGGATAATAGAATAAAATATCCTTACAAAAATATTCCTTTATAATATTTTTTTAAAATTTAAAATTAAATATTGTAAAAAATGTTTAAGACTTGTAAAGTTTGATTTGAAAATTTTGGAAAGGATTAATGTATCTGATTTATATCCTTGAAGATTTAATAAGAATATTTTTTTTTCTAGACCATATTAAGGATCAAAAGTTTTCATACTTATTTTAAAAAATATTGGAAATCTGTTATCCCTTGAAGCTATAAAAAAGATTGTAGCAGGAAATCAGACTCGATAATCGATAAGTCTTTCGATTATTCTATATCGAAAAATGATTGTTCCTCATTGTTATCGATTTTAAAATTGAACTTGGCAAACGGTGTCTGATTTCTATTTTATCATTAAAAACACAAATTTTCGTTTATTTCCTTATTTCACTTCCTTGACTTCCTTTCCTTCCCCCACTTCCTTTTCCAATTTTTTTTTATAAATTTTATTTTTGATTTCTTTAAAATAATCTTCAGCTAAAAATCTGAAACATTTTAACTGAAGTTAAAAAAATAATAATAAAAAACTTAAACGATTACTGACTGAATGGATAAAGTTTTTCCCGTACTTTTTTTTCGATTCATTTTCTCTTCAGCTTTTTTAACGTTCTCGAATCGTTATCGTATCTAGATATTTTGATGTCAGTAGTTTCGTTGTTGTTTTGTTATACTTTATAGTACTTTTTGGAAAAAAATAGAAAAAAAAACTTAAAAAATCGTTAAGATTTTTTTGTTGCCAAAAAAAAAAATGAGTTAAGAAGAAATTGCTGATGAAGAGGAAAAAGAGAAAATTGTTTTAAGAGTTCAATTGTGAAATGAAAAAGTATCTGTTAGTTTGATGTTAAGCTTATTACTGTACTTGAACTTAAACATACATATTTAATTTCATATAACTATTTTCTATATCCTTTAATGCCTTTCACTAGGTTGATTTCAACAGCAAGAGACAATGAGTGAGAGAGTGCGAGAGTGAGCGGGTGGCGGTAGTTGTGATTTCTCTAATAATTGACGAGTTTTACTTTGACATGTTTTCTTTGTCTCTTTTTTTGTTTCTAAAAAAGTATGTAAAATAACTTAAACGAACCAGAAATTTTTACACCCAAATAAAGATCAAATCAAGTGACATTTTTTTGACTTTTGCCAAAACAAAGTGAGAGAGAGAGAAAGAGTAAAAGAATTGTTTTCAAATTATAAAACTTTCTCCAATTTAATGTACTTTTAGCAGTTTTTCTTTCAAAAGAAGAAAGTTTTTTTTCGAGAAAAAACAATTTAACATGTATGTTAATGGGCCATCAAGAGAGGGAAAAAAGGTCGCATGTGTTTATCAAGATATTGACAGGATTAGAGGCAAAAGCTTAAGAATGGATTTGGTGAAAATCAACTGAATAGAAAAATAAGTCCAAAAAAATTGACATGTAAAGGAAGAGAGGAGGGAAGCATTTAAAAAAAACATTTATTAAAAGTCCTTTAATAGTGAATCAAACTTAGAGTAGATTTTGTTGTTTGGTGGAAACAAGCTACAGATCCAAATATTGAGCCAATTTTAAAGAAATTTATAAATATTTATTTTTGAAGTTCTTTCTTTATTGATAATTAAAATCAAAGAAATTGCTGCCTTAACAGAAAAGCTATAGACCAAAATCTGAACCAACTTCAAAATAAAAATGTAACAGTAATATATCTATTTAGCACCTCGTTATTCCTCTAGAAATTTATGCACATAAAAAATCTTTTTTATAATAAAAACTAGAGACTCCCCTCCATAAAATAGATATAACAAATTTTCCATATCGGTTCCGGGTTTTCTTATAAATGGACTTTAAAATTTGATAGAAATTAAACATTCTGCAAATACAAATAATATTGCCAATATGGGTATCAAATAACAGATAAAAATAACAACAATATTATAAAATTATTTGTTTAAATCCTGCAGGATAAAAGCTTAAAAAATGTCCTTTCAAAATTAGATTTTTCTTATATTTTTCATGAAAAAAAAATTAAAATTTTTTTTTGAAAAAATTTTAAGAGGACATTTTTCCGACTCATGTCCTGCAATATTTAAAAACATATTTTTTTATATTGCTTAGATATTTATCGTTCACTTAATACCCTTTTCATAGCCAAACAATTTCCATATTTATTTTTATTGTTTTTTTGAAAATCTCATATCCTTTGAAGTTTTAAAAGCGATTTACTAAAAAATCTGAACCGATATGAAAAAACTAAAAATACAGTTTTTATCCTTGAAGCTTCTCACTTCATACATAAGACTAATTTTTTCTTTATAAAATGTTTGTTGGGTTATGCACGAACATTTATTGTATCAAGTTTATTCTCGTTTTGGCTGGCGTTTGGAAACATTCTCTAGACCAAAATAATTAACCGAATTTAATGAAATATAATTTATAATATTTGCAAAAGTCCCATATATTTTAATTTAAAAAACAAAGAAAAACGGTTTAAAAACAAAAAAGTTATTAACCAAAATCTAATCCAACATCAAAACTCAAAAAGAAAAAAACCATTTTCTCCAAACAGAGGAAAATGAGATAAAATACAATTTTAGGTTCCTTCAGATATCAAAAATTTAGTTAATTCAGTGGAATGGAAAAAACGGCAATTTGTCTGGATTTTCTTAAATTTATTAAAAGGATTCATTTAATTTTTTTGAGGGTTTTAAAATTATCAAAAACGTACAGAAAAGTTTTCAAAAATATTTTTGGTCAAAATTTTAGTCTTATTTATTTCTGATTTCAAAATTTTGTCTCTGTTATTTATTTATATTTTTCTCATTTTCATTTTATCCTTTACATCCTTTTCCAGCATGCATTTTTCTCTTTCCTGGTCCTGTTCTCAGGCTTAATAAACTCAAATTTGTTGCAATTTAATTTAATATTTTGTTAACTTTATTTATTTAGATCCTTAAGGACTAGAAACTGAATTTGAAAATAATAACAACAACAACAACTAAAACTATGCAAAATCTTGTTTAAGAAAATATAATATTTATTTACACCAAAAAACTCATTCTCTTCCACTGGGAAATTCCATACGATTCAAATTTCATATGTATAACAACAAAAAAATATTTGGAGAATTTCTATATACTTTTTTTAGAATCCTGCAATTTAAAAGTGGCATATTAAGTTTTGGATAATTTAAAGAATTTATATTAATAAAGTGCTGAAATTTTTATCTATTATTTGATACCCATATTCCATAGCAAGCAAGAAAATCTGATTCGATATTGAAAAACTAAGAGCATAATTCAACACAGATGTTGTCACTCGTTTCCAGTTAAGAATTTAATTCAAAATTATGCCTTCATTTAGATATTAAAAACATTTAAGAAAATTTACCAGGGTCCTTACAATCTGAAATTTTGGTGATATTAACAAAAAATTACTTTTCCTATAATGCCTTAGTCTGTGCCCGGCAAGTCCCAGAGAGGATTATTTTTAAACAAATATTTTTCCTAGGAGATATTTCCAATTAATTACAGTATCCTGTACAGAGAAATTTTCAAAATTCTATATCGAGTAAAATGCTTGAATGGATCTGCTATATCTGGGATATTCTATATCTGGGATATTCTACATGGACTAGGGTCTTAAGAAGTTAAATGTTGAACTTAAAAAAAAAATTCATCACTTAAATAATGGAAATTTCTGAAATTTGTTTTCAGTCAATGTAAATAAAGATCCACTATATCGGGAACTTAAATATCTGAATTATATAGAGCATTTAGCTGAAACCTCAATAGGAACATATAAAGTTAAATTTATATTTTTGAGAATTTTGCCTTTGAAAATTATTGAAATATTTTCTCAAATGACGAAGATGCCCCCGTTTTTCTTACGTCATCAGTCTGAAAGAAATATTAGACGAACATTTCTATTTCAGACTAATGACGGTTTGATGTTTGAAACAAATAGATTTAATATATTTGCGAGATTTTAAAACCCAAATTTATATTATTATTCACATTTTCTAAATCATTTTTAATTTTTGAAGTCCATTTAAAAGAAAATCTGAACCGATATAAAAAACTGAAATCATACTTTTAATCAGTACACTCTCAAGTTCCCTAAGTCTCATCTCAAGTTAAGCATAAGACATAATTCCCGCAACAATAATCAAAAGGAAACAAATAATGTTTAAGTCATCACAATATAGTGGTTACCTTACGAACATGTTATGATTAAGCTTTTAACACATCAAAGTAATTAACCATAATATGAATGAGATACAAGTTAATTTTTTTGTGATGACACAATCATTATATGATTATTTACATGCTTAAATTGTTATTTAAAAAGAGCTATGACTCCAACCATTTTATGTTTGGCATTTTATAATAATATGTTTAAATTATCACTTGTTTTAGTTAAAATAGACCATAACTTTGAAACTATACTACAGGTAATATTTTGAAACCGTTATGACGGATTTCGATTTTCCCATAAATGTCGGTGTAGAGTATATTAAAGTCGTTTTTATGTAACTTAAAAGTTTCTCTTGTTATTAACTACAATTTCAGTACCTTTTTCCCCATCATCAACATATAAATTCATGTGCATAAATGTCTGCAATATATTTTTGCATTTGCAATTGCTTTTTTGCTCCTTTTCACAAGAACTCTATTACACAATTGCATTCAGCCTACAAATAGTTTTCAATGGAATTATTCTGGAAACAATGAACAGAATGTAATGAATGAATTTCCATTTTTATATTCTTTACATGTCTTCATATGTGTGTGTGTGTTTGTGTGTCTGTATTTGTGTGTAGATCCAACTAAATTAATTTCCTTTTTTTTTTGATTGTTAACTTTGCAATTCAAAGTTTAAGTTTTTTTTTGAAAACTCTCAAAAATAATTTAATTTATAGCAAAACTGCTTGTTATTTGAGAATTATTTCCCTAACAATTGATAATACAGAAGTTTAGAATCGAATGGAAATTTAATTTTACCTGAACTTTTCGAAAACAATAGAAAACAGGATTCAGGATTAGAAAGAAGTTAGAAAAAATAATCAGGTATTTGTTTATCATTGGAAAGTTGTTATATAAAGTTTTTCAATTAAACTCCTTTTGTATTATAAACATGAAAGTAAAGGAGGTAAATGAGAGGAAATATCTATCTAAATGGATGGAATGGAAGATATAATTTCCCAAAAAATAGTTCAAATCTGATTAAAATGAGTGACCAGAAAAAGGTACTTAAATTATTAATTATTGTCAACGAAATCCAATTTGGTCCCACAAAACGTTGGTCAAGCATTCAAAGGTCTGCTCTCAAATTGTTTTCAATCTTATTAAACAGTCCGTTAATAGAATCCCAATAGGAATGATCCACATGATATTAATAAGGCCAAAAAATAGAAATCTTTTTCAAAATAGTTCCCAACACGTCCGGTAGGAAAGCATACCAGTTAGCCTGGAGCATACAAGGCTCAAAAGGTTCCTAAAGGAAACGCTGCTACAAATTTAGAGGGCCCAACAAAGAGCACCGAAATTGAAGTCAAGTTTTCTAAAATTCTTCCTGCATAATGGATGACGAAACGTTTATTCTGGTAGATTTTTTACAACTTCCTGGTCAAACATTTAACATTGCTGACGCTCGAGTTCCCAAACAATTCTGCTTAAATTCATAAGACTTTATAATAAGTCCACTTATTTTTTGACTGACTTGGCATTCTGTCACAATGGTAAACAAGAGTTAAGGGCTAAGGGCTAAGGGCTACAAAGGGAGGCAAATGCCCTAAACTGCCCGGAGCTAAAGACAGTGGAGAAATATTGGGCTCGTGTTAAAAAGGAATTAAAGAGCACAAAAAAGGTGACTAAAAGTGTGGTAGATTTTAAGCAGAGAACGAGCAAAGTAACATAAGGCACTATAAAAAGGTTAATGGAAGGGTTTTCGAAAAAGGTTCAAAATTTCACTTCTTATATACTTTATGGGGTCTTAGAGGATTCTTTCCTGGCGTTGCACATGGAATGACAAAAAAATGAACATACTGTTCACACTGTCAAAAACCGAGAGTAAGTTTAAACTTGTTTTATGGAGTTATGACGATCTTACTGCAAATATACAGTAGATAGAAGTACATATTTTCTAATAATTATTTTTATTTAATAATTATTTCTCCATTAAAAATTTTAGATTTTGTTTTTATTTTTTTATTTGGTAATTTTTTGTTTGATTCTCCCTGTTTTATTTTAAGCCTAAAAGTATACTGCCCCCACATAAACTTCCGGTTTATTTTTAATAAAATTTAATTATTCTCGCAAAAATCAGAAAAGGATTCTTTTTAAACCCCAAAAAATCCTTTTCCCCCACAAAAAAAAAACTAAAATAAAAATTAAAACAAACTTTGTTGTTGTTGCTGGTGTATAATGGAATTGCTAATAAATATTTGATGAGATCCTGTCATAACATTTGTTGTTTCATTATTATTCTTGTTGTTGTTGTTAAGGAATGTTAATAGAGTTTTAAAATATATGACTCAAATAAGGTTGTTGTAAGTTAGAAATTAGAAAATAACTTACTTTAACATGAGTACAAAATTTTTGTTGTTGGTCTAAGAAGTATGTCCTTCTTCTTATATAAGCATGAGATAATCCTTTTTTAAATTTATTTTTTGAGGAGAGAAAAAACTAATCCTGGAAAAGCAAACTTTTTTTTTTTGAAAAGGGCGATGTTGTTATGGGTGATAAATTTAGATTATCATATTTTAATATTTTTTTCAGTGTTGGCAAGGATGAAGGAGTTAAACTTTTTTATGACTTAAAAATTTTTTTATGACTTTTTGGAAAATTTCTTTATTGCACTTTTTTTTAAGATTTTGTGGTTATTTTTTGCGATAAAGCGGCGTTTTTTAGAGAATTTTGTTAAATGAATTTTTATTTTTTTTAATTTATGGCTATTTTTCTTAAAAAGCTTTAAACACTTTTTTAAAGGGAGATTAAAGCTGCTGGATTTTGAGGTGACTTTTTTTTATTATTTTAAGGTTTTAAAAATTTATAAATTATTTTCTTTTTATTAAGCAGCAGACTTTAATGAACACATTATTATTTTTTAAATTATTTAAATAAATTCACTGGTTTGCTAATTTTGTGCTAAAAATATTTTTTTTTAACTTTAATTTAAACTCTTTTTTATTTCACTTTATTTTTTTTTTAATTTTTACTATTTTTTTTCTTGTTTTATTTTCTTTCTTCTCTTGTTTGATAATTAATTATTTATCCTTTTTTTATCTCACTTTTTTTTTGCTTTAAATTTCACCGGTTTTTAGACGAAACACATGTTAACTCGTTTAACATCACTTAAAAACTAACGTTTCTTGCTCACGCACTTTCGTACAAAGCTCTCCTTACAAACCCGATTGTGTAAGAAAATATAACGATTTCGAAAACAAACGAACTCTTTAAGAGAGCCAACGTCAGTATTAAGCTTTAAAAACAAAACTCTACTAAATAATTAAAGTTCCTTTTATAACATTTGTAAACGGAAGGAAATTAAAGGAAATTCACCACTTTTTCTCTCTCTCTCTCTTAATCTCTTAATAAAAATAACTTGTTTAATGGTGAGTTTTATTTTATATATACTTGTTTACATGCTCTCTGCTTTATGTGGAAATGTGTTAGTGTGTGTGTGTGTGTCAGTTTTCTCTAGCGAACGCGTGTAACAGTGTTAATGCATTAACGGCACTTCAATGACTGACTAAACAAGTTGAGTGTATTTTTTGAAAAGTGTTGCATTTGAAAACTTTTGTGGAGAGTTTTCTTGTTCACAAGTGTTGAGTTTGTAGAAATGACAAGAAATGTTGCAGCAACATGTTGCCTATAAACAAAGATGCTTTGAAATGTAGAAATACAGGGAAAATGAATATTCAAAATGTATTTTCAAATGGTAACAAATGTTGCAGCAACATGTTGCTGTCAATGAATAAAACTACAACACAAAATATTTTTGAAATTTTTACATATGTTGTTGCAACATGTTGCTTATAAACAAATATGCTTTAAATGTGGAAATTCCGGTATCTAAACAGAATTTTATTTAATTACAAAATTCTGTTTTTTGTTATTGTTATATTTTTGGTAGTAAATATCTCATATATATTAAAAGGTGGTCTTTGTAAGCCTATTAAATCAATAAAACATTTAGGCCATAAAAATATAAAATTTTGCTTAATATTTGTTCAAACCTTAAAATAATCAAGAAATAAGAAACAAAAATGAAAGAAAGAAAAAAACGAAACCACAATGACAAAAGAAATATTAAGATAAAAAGCCAGAAAAGCTGATTATTAAAGGCGACAAAGCTTTAAAACTACAAATAAACTTTAAACAAAACAAATAAGAATTTTTATATTCGGCTATGACGAATCTTTAATACCCTAAACCAAAATGGCTAAAAAAACAAATATACTACTCACACATACTCACACATATATATAATACATGTACACTTAATGAATCACAAAATTAGTTATATATATATGGCTATAACTTTTTTTCTACTGAACCGACTTTGATGATTTTTGGAACGATAATGAAGTAAATACAACTTTATATTATGGCAAAATTTCATTCAATTTTAAATTGACAATTTTTGGACAGATTTTTGTTTGAACTTAGAGGTTGCCTCGGATATCGGTCTATATCTTTAAATATACTGAACTGATTTTGCCGGTTTTAAATAGAAAACGTTTTCAGGACTCTAAGAAATATTCAGGATAAATTTTAATGAGCCATCAACAGACAGACAGAAGCACTGACAGACGAATAGAAAGAAGTACAAACAGACGGACATAGCAAAATCGGCTCAGATTTATTGACATATATATAATTGCATCATGGGGTCTGAGATGATTCCCTCTGAGCGTTACACATGACATAATAAATTTAATATACTCTTACGCCACTTGTGATGATGGAGGGTATAAAAATCATTTTACTTTTAACTCAAAGAAGACTGCGGGTCGTCCAACCGTCTTTTATTTTGAATTTTTTTCCATAAAATTCGAATATCGTGTAGGTGTTCAAAGGAAAAGTTTAAACAAAACAAAATATTTAAAACAAATAAATAAACATTTGTTAATAACAATTTGTCTTATTTTAAAGCTTAAACAATTGTTAATGTTGACTTTTAAATGCTTTTTCAAATGATGGTGTGAATTCCAGAAACAAAAGTTTTGAAAAATGAAAATGAAATTTCTTTTAAATTTCAAATGATAAATAAAATTTATTTCTCATTATCATTTTTAGGCCCCTTTTTTCGTGTAAAATAGTCATAATTAAATAATTTAGAGCATAAAATTTCTTTTAGAAAAAAAGTTTCTTTAATGAAATTGTTTTTCTAGTTTATGACTTGCATTAAAGCTTTTTTTCTAAAACATGACTTTATTCTTATAGACAGAAAAGACAGAAAATATTATTCAATCAAATAAAGTTTTTTTTCTTAGATTTTAATAAAAATCAATAATCGTGACTTCTTTAGATAAATGAAAATAAAAAGAAATTTTTAAATAAAGTCTTTTTCCCAAAATAAAGTCATAAATAACTGAATTTCTTCAATAATCATTATAATTTTATTAAGCACGAATTATGACTCATTTGGAGATTAATTTTAAATAAAAAACCAAATTAAGAAAAAAGAGTTTATAAAAAGAAGTCATAAAATTTAAATTATTTTCTAATTTCTATTAATCTCCCATATTCCCAGAAAACTTTGCCAAACATTTAAAGTCTTTTCCAAAAAATTTCCTTAAACTTAATTTTCAGAATTTTGTAAAAAATTTTCTCTTTTGTAAAAAAGTTCTCTTCTTTTGATAACTTCTTATGGTCTTCTTATTATCTCCCTCTCTTTTGAAAATTTACAGATGCTGCTGCTCCTAAGCAAAGTATAGACAGTGTTCCTAAGATTAGATCAACCCTCCCGGATCGTCAAACTCCAAAGGATAAAAATCAAGTTAAAATTAAAAAAAAATAGAAATAAATTATATAAAATATCATATTTTAACAAAAATTTAGGAGATATAAAAAGTTCTCAAATTTTGCTAAAAACTCGAATAAAAAAATAATTACAAAAAGCAATTAAAATTTTCATCAAAATAAAAACTATGAAGAGTGAGTGAGAGTATTTGTGTTCATTGACTCTGTATGTGTGTATGTTTATGAAAGGCTTTTTGTTAAAATATCGCTTTTATACAGAGATATAGAGATAAATAACTACAAATAACGTTTAGTTGCAAAAAGGGATTTTATTTAAGATATTTTGTGTGAACCAAATGAATTTTAGTCGTTTCAAATAATTTACACAATTTGTGAAATGTTCGTTATGATGAAATAATAGTGAGAGTTCAGTCCACATATGGTGTCATCACAACAGCTGCAATAATGTTGCACAGACAAACATAATTTGATTATTACACATACATATGCATCAATATTTGTGAATACAATTACAATATTTCAAACCTCCATCACCACAAGTGATAGAAGAAGGAGTCTTAGATGACGCTATAATCTAAATATATACTTGCATCATGTGCAAATCTGAGTCGATTTATCTATCTGTCCGTCCGTCTATTTGTTGTTATGATCCTGAGAAATTTCCTATTGAAAACCAACAAAATTGGTTCACTAAATTAAAAGATATAGACAGATATTTGAGACAACCTTGAAATTCAAGCTAAGAGCTTTCGTAAAATTTTCAATTTTAAGTCCATAAATTGGAAATTTTGCCGTAGGATTGAAGTCAAATTTATCAAAATCGATTAAGTAGAAAAAAAAGTTATATGCAAAAATATAACAAACTGGATGACTCATTAAGTGTCCAAGTTGAATATTTAAGAAAAACTGTTATATATTTGTGAGTGTATATGTACAAAACATAATGTATTTACTTCACCCGCATTTGTGGTTGAGGGTACTGAAGATTCGGCACAGCCATAGCATAGAATTTTATATTGTTAAGTTTTTAATTTTGGGCATTTGTATTGGAAATAAACTTAACCTCTTCTGATACAAAATTTACTAATTTTCTTCTTAGAGAAAATTTAATAGAAATTTTCATTGTAGAGAAATTTTCCAATAAGTTTCCTTCTCAGAGAAAAATAAATTTTAATTTTTTCTTAGGTAAAATTTAATATACATTTTTTTCTTATAGAAACTTCATCAGAAATCTTAATGAAAATTTTGTCTGAGAAGTAAATTTCTTTTTTCTTCCAGAAAATTTGCAATTTTTTTCTTAGAAAAATTTACAAAAAATTTTTTTAGGGAAAATTTTTTTATATATTTTTTTTTGAGAAAATTTTCTTCTTAAAGAAAAACAAATTAAACATTTTCAATTTATGTAAATTATTATTAAAAATTATATACAAAACAAATAATGACAAAAACTTAAATAACCAAAAAAATCGCTTAAATCATAATTAAAGAAAACGTTTTTGATAACCTAAAAATCGCTTAAACTTAAAACTTATGGAAAATGCTTAAAATATGAAATTTCTAAGCAGAGAGATGTCATAACAACATGTTAAGAGCACAAAAATCTTAATCACAAAAATGGCAAAAAATCGCTATAATTTAAAAAATTATAAAAAAATTTCTGATGAACATTTTATAAAAATTTTTGAATATAAAAATACCTAAACAATTTGTGAAAATAATTATAAATTATATTTTGATAAAAATTTTTATTGAAAAAATCTAAAAAATCTCAAAAATCGCTATAATATTAAAAACGCTTATTTGAAGCATGACTTGATAAAGGAATTTTTGTGTCTATTAGGAAGAAATAACAACAAATTTATCTGCCATCTTAAGTAAAAAAAATGCTTATTTTATAAATTATACCAAAATCGCTACAATGGAAAATCGCAAAAACGTGAAAAAATTCTCTAATTTTTTATTAAAAATAAAATTAATAATAATTAAAATAAAATTAATAATAAATTAATGTTTCTCTTAAGGAAAATGTACAATATTTTTTTAAAAGAATATTTTTATAGAAATTTCGATATCTGAAAAATAGTTAAAAATCGTCACAATTAAAAAAATCTCTTTTTTACTAGAAAAGAAATAAATTCATAAATCATAATTTAAGAAAATCTTGAAATCATATTTTTATACAACGTTTTATTTAAAGCTTAATCTAATCCCTTGAAATTCCCTTGAAAATTTATCTGGATAGTAAAGGAATACTTTATAAAAGCGCTAAATTTCATAAAAAGAATAAAAAATCGCCAAAATTAAAAAAATCGTACAAAATTGTCCTAAGAAGTCTTGTTTATTATTATTATTTTTTTTTTTTTAATTAATTTATAATTTTTGATATCTCAGAAAGAGTAAAAAATCACAGCAATGTAAAAAATCTTGGTAATTTATTTTTGGTGAAAGTGAAAAAAATAAATAATCGTTTAAATAACTTTCCTTTTTTCATCTGTTTATCTTTTGATGAAAATGTGTAATTAGAGAATAAAGCTCGTAAATCATTGAAAAAATGCAACATCTTACGAAAAATAACAAAAACTCGCTAAAACTCAAAAATAATTTAAAAATATTTATAATTGAAAAATCGCTTAAAGGGAAAATTTTTAATTTTAATTTTATTAAAAAATGATTACAGAAAATGTATGAGAAAATTTTCTTTAGGTAGGAAATACATTTATTTAAATGTTGAATATAATTAGGTTTCCATTTTTGAAATTAAAAAAAAGCTCAAAAATCGCTTAATTGAAGCAACGCAAGCAAATATATATTTTAATCGGAAGAAATAACAAAAAATTAAAATAAACATATCTCTCATGGAAAATAATATAAAAATTGCTAAAAGTGAAAAAATCGCTAAAATAAAAAATCGCAGAAATATTAAAAAATCGCCAAAAAAAATTTTACAAAATGTTAATATTTTTTGACTTAAAAATATGCGTTATATGTACATTTTGACCTTTATTATTTTTATCCTTTTTTCACTTTAGTTTTGCTCACTCAAATGAAATATAATGTAAATTGAAAAAAAAAAAGAATCCAAAAAGGATTATTTTTTCACAAACATGTGTGGAGGCGTTTATTGAAGTGTGAAACCTGCAATTTAATTTTATTTGGCGGTTTTTTCTTCATAAATTAATTATGCAATAATTTTTAAATATTATAATGTGGTTATTACAGTTATTGAGACAAAATAACAGAAATAACATTGAAATAAATATTTGAATTACACACACATGAACATAATTAATTTTGTGATTGTGTGTGTAAGTATTTCGACAAAAAAAATTATGGATTATTTTTAGCTTTTTTTAAAGCGCCTTAGGATTTGATTTAATTTAATTATTATAATTCCAGTTTATGTTAATTATTTTTGGCATTTTAAGCAAAAACTTGAAAAAGTTCTAATTTCAAGAGTTTTAAAAAATTTATTCCAAATAAAGTCGTTATGGGAAAATGAATAAAATTTAATTATAATATTAATTCACTAATTACAGCTAATTATTAGAGTCCATAATAACTGTTAAATATTTATGAGATCACATAAAACACTAAATCAAAATATTAAATACTTAATTAAAGTCATTAATGGGAAGTTAATATTAATGTCCAAAACATACAAATGAAACTTGTATTTATGATGAAATATTAACAAGTGAGATATAACGACTTTGCAATACCCTCCAGCACAAATACGTGTGAAGTAAATACATTATGTTTCCTACACTAGACACTCACAAATACACTTACAAACATATAACAGTGTTTTCTTAAATATAACACAAGAACACTTAATGAGTCATAAAATTATTTGGTACTAAATGATGAGATAAAAGGTTGTCTCAGACATCAGTCTATATCTTTTAATATACTGAACCGATTTTGCTGGTTTTAAATAGGAAACTTCCCAGAACTATTAGGACTGCTCAGGCCAATTTACATTGAGCTCTCTCTCCATTATTATGGCTGTGATTTGATAAAAGAATATATATACATTATGATGATTCTTTCTTAGCGTTACACACGGCAGGACAAAGTTAAAATACTCCCTTCACCACTTGTGGTGGTAAAGTTTATAAAAAACCCAAAATCTGTCTCTTATTAATAAAAAAACACTATAATTTCAAATTATTTATAAATATAAACATTTAATTTAATTATCGATAAATTATAATAATAAAAAAAAACTATTTTCTCCTCAACAGAGAGTCCTTCAATGACTTCAATTACAGAAAATTCAAATGACTACAAAATAAATATGAAATGTCATTTAATCTCCTTTCCACCTTTCTCGTTCGCTTTGTCGCTGTCATCGATATGTTTAAACAGAAAAAATATATTTATTTGTGGATGAAAATAAAAAAGGAGCCTAAGTGTCGCCTGTCATCCTCTATATATTTTATTTTATTATAAAGAGACCCTTGAAATCATAAATATTCGGTTTCGCTTAAAGTATCATTCGTTGCAACAAATCAATGGCCATTTGTCAAGTTCCACTATAAGAGCGGGCAGAGACAGCGGCATGAGTGAAAAATAAGTTTACAGTTAACAGGAAAAGTTGGGCACCACACTGATTCCACCAAACGTGTACTCATCACTCACTCACTCACCTTTGTAGGCAGAAGGCTTTTGTATTGATCAAGTGTTTGCTTGAAATTGTCAAGTGTTTTTCTTCTTCTTTTGAAGGCAGTTTTTTGGTGCAGAAATCTTTTGTGGTTGCTGATAAACGAGGGTAAATTGAAAGGTATTTAAAAGAGAGGACTATTTTTCTATTATTCGAAAATAGAATGTGAAAAAAACGAAAAATTCATTAAAATCGCACGAGCACAAAAAACACTTAAATTGAAAATTGCTTAAAAGAAAGAAATTGAAATAACCAACATCACGAGTCATTATTAACTGAAAGAAGCGAAAAAATATACTTTAATAAAAAGTGCTTCTAATTAAAAAATGCTTTAAAAAAACGCTTAAATTGAAAACCCGTTTAAAAAAGAAACAATTAAAAATTCTTTAAAATCGCTTGAACGCAAAAAATCGCTAAAACTGAAACTCGATCAACCAAAATTATTAATTGAAAAATGTATAAGGAAAAATTACTTATATGTGAAAAACGCTAAAGCAAAAAATGCATAAAACACTTTATGCAGACTTCAAACACATACAAACCGCAACATTCCAAAAATAGCATTAAATTAATCAATGTTTCTAAAATTCAAAATAGAAAAAACTTACACTGTAAAAAAAATAATAAAAAATTAAAAACGTAAAAAATAAGTTAAAAATCGTTAAAACGTCGAAACAAATTTGTCTTTTATAACGTTAAAATTAAAAAATCGCAATATTTCTTTTAAGATAAAAAAATCGCTGCAAATAAAATAAAAATTAAAAATAAATGACACTTAAGTTAGTTTTTCTGGAGCCTTCGTTTTAAATTAAAAAATCGCTACAATACATAAACTGCACCATCAACACAAAAATCGCTAAAATACAGAAAAGGCTTACAAAGTGTGGAAAATCGCGAAAAATGTTCAAATTTAGGATGAGATTTTAACTTTAACTGCAAATAAACGAAATATTTTAATTTCATTTTAAGCTCTAGAAAAAAACGCTAAAATGAAAAAAATTAAAAACGCAAACAAATTATGGAACTTTAAAAAATTGCTGAAAATTAAAAAAAAAAAAAAAAAAAAACATTCTATTAAAGTAATTTTTATAATTTTTTTTATTTTCAAAAAAAAAACCGCTAAATTAAATGAAAACGCCAAAGGCCCAAAAATCGCTAAAATGCAGAAAATAACATTTTGCTAAAAGTACTTACATCACCATAAGTAAAATCTTAATCAGCTTAATTCGGTTCATAAAAACCTCAAAGAGTTAAAAATCGACATTAATAAAAAATCACCAATTAATGGCAATTAAATTATTTATAGTCGAAAAATCTTGTAGGTCTTTCTTTTTCAAATAAAACAATTTATGAATATTTAATTTAGACCACCGATATTGGAAATGTATTTTGCAGCTATAAAAAACTTTTATTTAAGAAACAAAAAAAAAAAAAACGCGAAATTAAATTATGTTAAAAAATCGCTAAAATGGCATGGAAATTGTAAGAATTCCACAAAATTAATCAAATTGTATTGTTGATAAAAAACTAATTTATTTTTCAATGAATTTTGTTAAAAAAAAAAAAAAAAAGTTTCACTGAACAAAAAACGCCTTCAAACCAAAAAATCGCTAAATTGCAAAAAATCAAATTTAATTCAAAAAATCTTACAATTTAATAATTGTCTTAAAAGGGAATAACAACACTCTCAGAATATAGCTGATGATAATTTAATAACCCTTAATGCCAAACAAAAACTTTAAAATAATAAATCGACAATAAAACGCATTTAAGTTATTTTTCATTGATTCAGAAATTGTTGTAGAAAATCACTTTGATAAGGACTAAAATAAAAAAATTGTTGGGATTTAAAATATTTTAGAAGATTAATATTTGATCTTCGAAAGTATTCCAAAATCATTTCGAAAATTCTTCGAACTTAATTTTCACACAATCACTGAAATCTAGTATCAATTTTAAGGAGTCATCTTTTATTAAAATATCATATCTGTAAATAAAGGCGTGAGATCATTCTTCTTAAGTTTAACTTGTAAAAAAAATCTTTTGAAATCCTTTTTAACCTGCCGCCTTTAGACCTGCTGATACCACAAAAAATTTGTATATGAAGGCTCACACACACATCCTTTTGTCTTGCACACAAAAGAGTGTACACAAAAAAATAGTTATGCCAAATACAGCCACAACACTTTTGGAACAAACACTCACACATATTTAAACAGACTCACACAAACACGCACGCAATGACCAAACAGAAAAAAATTTTGAATTGAATACCTGAAAGAAATTCTACTTGAAATTGAATCAAAGAAGACAAAAAAAAATAATTTCATGGAAGAAAAGAGGAAAAGAAGATAAATATTTTGTGCTAAAAAAGGAAAATAATGTTGAAATGATGCGTCATAACTAATATGTTACGTTATTATACTCTTTTTTACCCTTCACCGCCACAAGTGGGCAAGAGGGTATATTAACTTTGTCATTCCATGTGTAACGCTAAGAAGGAATCATCTCGGATACTATAGTGTATATGCATTCTTGCAGCAAATCAAAATCTGAGTCGATGTAGCTTTGTCCGTCTGTCTGTCTGTCTTTTTTTGACACGCTCACGTCCACAATAAATGAAAGAACTCAATGAAATTTTTCTTAAGTATTTTTTTTTATAAATCTGAGAAGTTCTATAACAAAAGATATAGACTGATATCTGAGACAACGAACAACTTTCGCAAAATTGTCAATTATTAATCGAGAAATTTTGTCATACCAAAAATACCATTCCAAATATGATCAAAACTGGTTCATAGAAAACAAAGTTATAGCTAAAAATATAACTAATTTATGACTCATTAAGGATTCCAGTGTTACATTGTATGACTGTATGCATGAGTGTGTATGTATGCACTTTGTGGTGAAGTGTATTGAAGATTCGGCACAGCCGAATATAGCACTCTGACTTGTTTTTTTTATCTAACTTTCCTAAAAACCTAAAAGGATTAATTTCAAAAACACTCGAAAAGGAGGTTTTTCAAAAAAGTCCTTTTTTTCAATTGTTACATTTTTCCAATATTTATAAAAGACCCTTTTTTGTTGTCTCCCTATTGTTGTTATAATAAACCTTATCTAAAGTATTTTATTTGGGCATTGACCATATTAATTTTCCTTATTGTTGTTGTTGTTGTATTGGTGTTGTGTTGGCTTTCTGGTCGTCAAACCATTAAGAGTCAATGCGTGCGTCACTAATTGTTTGATTAAGACAAAAACGTAACTATAAAACGCATCATTGAGTTTAGAGGGGATTTTGTTTTTCCTTTTCTCTTTTAGACTCTAATTCAGATGACAACTTATTTCAGTGAGTGATAATTGTTGTCTTTTGTAATAAATAATGATTACTGATGATGGCTTTTCAACAATTACTGAGAGATGAAAACTGTTGATGATCATAAAAATTAACCTGATGATGTTTTGTGTGTGTGTGTATTTTTTTGTTCGAGTATTTAAAATGAAATTTATGACAGATGTTACAAATAGTGTTTGCAGTAGTTTGAAATGATTATTTCTTAAATTGTTTTCATAAATTTAAGGATTTTCAGAATTTATTCTAAAGTTTGTTTCGAAAACTATAAAGAAGGACAGATGGACGGACATCGTTATAGAGAGTTTAAGGTATCGAATTTTTTCAAATTAATATTTGGACTAGAACTGATTTTTTACCATTTAAAGCCTGATCTATATCAACTTATAAATGGCGATATATTACTAAATATATTATTTCCACTGGAACTGTTAATGTGGTGAATTGCAATTATTTGACAATTTATTCGAATGGACGTATTAGAAAATATCGCTATATTCATATGAATACATATAGATTTTATGTAGTACACTACCATTATATTTTAACCAGATTCTAAATATCTAACTGTATTAAATCCATTCCTAAATAAAGTCGTTTTAATATCATTCTTTCAAATAATACTACAGCAGACGGAAGGACAGACGTTGTGGTTACCTAGTTTTATATAGAATATTGCCAGATTAGTATAAAATAATTAGAAATCTGATTTAAATGCTGCTATTAAAGTCTTTTTATATACTTTATAAACAATCAGAAATATTAACAATCAAAAATTATTTCATTCAAAGGACATTTTTAAAATGATGGATGCATATTGGCTACGGACGGATGGACAGATCTTAATATTTATTTCGGTACAATTTGATTCCAGAAAATAATATGTGGAAATGATTAATTTATTAAATTTGTTGCATTTTTAAGAAATTTTTATTTATGTTAAAATTGTATCCAATACTGATCAGATATTAAGGTCATTTCGAAATATTCATAAGGATGTTAAGACAGACGGCTGGATGGACAAGATTATTGGTATAATTTTAATTATGGATCCGAAATGAAATACCAATAAGACATCTTTGCTTTAATTCTATTTCAAAAAATATAAGTCAAAGATTTTTATTAATCCAACTAGAATTTCAAATATCGTTTGATCAAACTCAGTATTTAATGAGAAAATGATAATTTACCGGCAGACGGCAGGACAGACATTATTGTCTATAAAGAAACGCCCATATTTTTGAAATACTGATTTTTAGAATTTAATATTTTATCTGTACGATGAATCAAAGTTAAATTTATTTCAGATTATTTACATAATTTGCTCCTTGAAATCTTTTAAAATATCAAAATTTTTCTTGAAATTTAAATTTTAATTATTAAAGGCGTTTTTTATTTATATAACATTAAATCGACATAAACAATTTTTATTACCTTAAATATTCAGCCTTTTTAAAGCTTAATACTCCTTTTTACCAAAACAAAAATTTTATTATAAGAAAAAACCCAGTTGGTAACACTGTTTGGGGTCTTGATCCCCTCAGTTCTGGTTTTATTTGTTTAATGAAAAAAAGAGAAAAAAGGGTTGTTTATTTAATTTGTGGCCACTACAAATTGGTAATAATACTTAACTTGTTCTTTACTTTTTGTTATTGGTTAGAAAACTGTCTCCCTATTACAGTTGTTTTCGCCTTTAAAGGTCACATTTAACAAAGAAACACAAAAAGGGAATTGGTTTCAAAAAAATGGAATTTTCAACATTAATTCTTTATTGTTGGCCACAAAATGAGAAAAAGGGAGTAATAAGAGAGTTTTTATGCCCTCCACCAATACAAGTAGTGAAGAGTGTGTATTAACTTTGTCATTTCGTGTGTAACGCTGTCTGCCTGTCTGTAGTTGTCACGCTCACATTCACAATAATTGAAAGAGCTCAATAAAATCTGCTATGTAAATCCAGCAAACTCGGTTCAGTTTATTAAAAGATATAGACCGATATTTGAGGGAAGAATTTTCGTAATGTTATCAATTATATATCGACAAATTGGATTGAAGTTATATATACTTCATTCATGTAGAAAAAAAGTTACACAGAAAAATGACTCAGTAAGCATACATTTGTGGGTGCATGTGTAAGTGTGTTTATATGAAACATAACGTACATACACCACACACATTTGTGGTGGAGGGTATTAAAGATTCGCCATAGCCGATTATAACATTCTCCTTTGTTTTCGTTATGGTTTGTTGGTTGTGTTCTATTGCTTGGAAATTAGTTAAACAATGTTGTTAATTACTGACAACAAAAAGCAACAACAAATGGCTAAAATTTATGGACCAAATAATTTTAACCTTTGGAATGCAATAGAGTCTGTATGAATCTTTAAAAGATAATTTCTTAACAAAACAGGTGATGCTTAACTAAAGCATCTGTTAGTTACACTTTAACTTTTAACAGACTCTTAAATATAATTTACCTTTTTCTTCTTCTTCTTCTTCTTATTGTCTTTTGTTTTCTTATCCCCAAATGTCATTATATTTTATTTATGAGAAATAAATATTTCAATAAAATTTCTTTAACTAATTTGTAAATTCTACCGTAAAACAATAAAATGAGAAAAAATTGTGTAATAAAAAATAATAAAAAGAAAAAATACAATAAAAGAAATTTTATATGAATGAAATTAAAATAAAAGCAAAGGAAGAGAGAATGAGAGAGAGAAAATACAATTTTTTTTTAATTTCTTAATTAAGGAAAAAAACAAAAAGTAACAACAACCATGAACTCTTTCCAAACTCTTATGGAAAACTATGAGGACGAACTAACTAAAACATAATGTACTTTATAATACAGTGAATAGTAAAAGTTATGAAACGTTATGAAAGAGAAAATGTTAGGAAACATAGTTAAGAGCTTGAACTTAAATTTCCAATAAGTCCTGATATAAATAAAATACAGTAATCATAACCATAACGTCTGTCCCTCCGTCTGTCCTGTTCATATATTAAAAGAAGATTTGAAAGGACTTTTTATCATCTAAGTGCGGTTGTAATACAATCACGTGTTTAAAATTTCACCAAAATGTAAAAGATATATTGAGTTTATCACTCAAAATATTATAATTCTATATGTATATATAGTTATATCTGTCCGTCCGTTCCTCCGCCTGCATAAAGTTTCTTTAAAAATTGAAATTTAAATTTAAAAGTTCCTGTAAAAAGAATGTATTTAAAGATGTCCTCATATAAAGTTTTATGTCTTTTTAAATCTGCTAAAAAAGAAAAGATCCCTAGCTTTTCTCTTAGCACAAATAAGGAGCTTGTCTATAAAAAAATACATAACTATAATGTCTGTCCTTCCGTCTGTCTTAATATATTTTGAAATAATGATTAGTAAAGCATTAATACCAGATACTAATGGATTTAATACAATCGGTTATTTAAAATTTCACTAGAAATATAAGCGACATATAAAATTTCTCATTTAAAATATTTAATGTCTATTACTGAGCCCATGTTAAATGCGATATCTGTCTATTCATCCGCCTTAATATCTCAAAAAAGAGTTTTTTTAATATTATCATTCCTTTTTCGATGCACCGAATATATAATGATTTATCACCATTTACATTCCTAACTAGATCATGTTGTGAAAAAGAGGACTTAAACTTCCTGACAATATTTAATTATAGAACTTTTACATACAAATTATTTTATAACTCTGTCCGTCCATCTGTCCTTCCTAAAGATAATTTAAACAATAATTTTAGGCGACTCAGAATATCGATTACTTTAATGAAATCAGATATTTAAAATTTCACAAAAATTTTAACTAAATATTATCACTCCAAGTATTCTATTTTTTATGGGATCAATTACTATATTACAATATCTCCCTGTCCATCCATCAGTCTTTAAAAATGGCAGTTTAATTAAGTTTTCATTTAATTAATAATTTAAGTAGTTCTTGTAGAAGTTATGTATTAAGCGTTAAATGACAATTTGTAGCTTCACATGGATCACGTTCTGAATAATTAAAGTTCAGTTTAACTCAAAACATTTCATTAGATAAATTTTTGTCTAAAAAGGTTTTAAAACAGTGTCCGTCTGTCCGTCCTTCTGCATATAGGTTTTTGCAAAAATTTGTATAATTTATGAATCACTTTAAATGTTGCTGTAAAAGGGAGGTATTAAGTGATAAATGAAAATGTATAGTTCCATATGGATCATGCCTTAAAAATAGGATTTAACATTTTATTCCAAATATTAATTTATATAAATTCTATATATAAAATCTTTAAATATTATGTCCGTCCATCTGTCCTTCCTAAAAGTGTTGGAAACAAAAGTTTTGTATAACTCAGGATATTTAGGAATGACATTAATTCATAATTACAATATCAGTATATAAATCAGATAAAATTTAATTCACTTATAATGCTATAATTTAAATTTCAAAAAAGTGTCAGTAATATTAAAACTTAAGGTTCGATAAAAAGAAAAAAACTTTAATTTAAATGGGTATTGATATCCAGACGGAAGGACAGACACTATTGTGAGGGTAAAATATATGGCAGGATACAATCAGGGAATATATTTAAAAATCTCAAAGGCTTCAATTAATTATAGTTTAAAGCTTTTTCCTATATTATAACAAATCCAATTTTCGCAATATAAAATCTTATTCTCACTTTGTTAAAGAAAAGTAACTTTTGTTTAATACGGACGGAAGGACGGACATTTTTTAAGCAATCAAATGAAATAATTTTAAATATTTTTTGTACTAAAATTGTAATTTTATACTAAAATCTTAATTCTGTGCTAAATTATTTGATTTTGTACTCAAATTTTAGTTTATTTATAAAATATAAATTTTATATTAAAATTATAATTTTATACTAAAATTATAATTTTATATTAAAATTATAATTTTATACTAAAATTATAATTTTATACCAAAATTATAATTTTATACTAAAATTATAATTTTATACTAAAATTATAATTTTATACTAAAATTATAATTTTATACTAAAATTATAATTTTATATCAAAATTATAATCTTATACCAAAATTATAATTTTATACTAAATTGTAATTTTATACTAAATTATTTTTACTAAATTTTAATATTTAATAAATTTCAATTTTTACATTTTAAACATTTTGTCTATATTTTAATTTTAAGTAGCTTTTTTGCCCTCCACTGTTTTAACAATTAAGCTCATGTGTGTATAAACATTCTGAGGTTATTGTGCAATATTCCTAAAGTAATTAAATATTCAAACTATTTTTTTTCTGTCTCTCTCTCTTTCTCTCTTATTTCCCATATTATTCATTTAACAAATGCACTTCATTACAAACACAACCAAACAACTGCATTTATGTATATTTTACGAAAAAATAACCAAAAAGGTAGACATTAGACACATTTCATTGAAATTCATTTATTATTATTTTTTCAATTCTTCTTCTTTTTTTACGAATATTTTATTTTGAACAAGAAAACTGCATTAGTCGACTTTAAATAAATATTGAGAGAAAAAAATAATAATAAATAAATTTTTAAAATAATTTTGTCAGCATAACATTACGAAAGTTATGTTTAACTGGATGAGGGAAAAAAGAGGTAAATTAATTTGTGGTTCAAAGGGGAAAAATAATAAACCATTAATATTATTTGTAAGATAAAAATAAAACAAAAATATAAAAATAAATGTAACGAGTAAATTTATTTGCAAAAAAAAAAAACCTTTAAAAGAAATGTTTTGTTCACTTTTCGCCAGTTTGGTGTATAGTTTATTAACTTAACCATTAATTGCAGGATCTTGTTCTCACAGATGGCAAGAGAAAATTCTATATCACAAACTACAATGTCTCTAAATCGACTTTTTTAGAAATAAATCTGTAGATTTAGAACCGTTCGAGAAATCTTAATGAAATTTCAAATGATTAAAGATGTCGTGTGGGAAAATAGCTAAATTTGACTGGAGTCTTCCACTAATAAAGGTTGGATTTTTAGATGAGGAATAAATTTCTTACTCATGTTATTTTTATCTGTGAAAACGTTAGAACTTAAGGATTTTTAATTTTTAAAAGAAACTAAAGTCAAATGTCATTTGGAGTCAAAAATTTTGTAAAAATTTAAAATTTCGAAAATTTTCTTTTTTCTTTTTTGAAAATAAAATTAATAAACTTCAATAAAATCAAATCTTTCACATCAAATCACATGAAATTTCATTAAAATATCTCCAACAATTCAAAAGTTATAGAAATACATCCCAAATCAAACGATTTGGTCACACTGTGCCAACCAAATAAGTGACTTTTTCAAACAATCAAATATTTAATTAAATCTTTTTTTGTTTGTATTTGTGGAAAAAAATATTAAAAAGTTTAAATTGCTCTATATATATTGAAAATAAAAAGAAACGGACCAGTTTATTACAATAATTTCCATATGAAAAGTTGTTTATAAATATTTTCCCTTCTTTTTTTTAATCAAAAATATAAACTAAATATGACAAACTATGAAAAACATGTTATTAAATGATCATTTTTTTTTTCTAAAATATGGAATTAATTAAATAAAAACATCTAAATATTTCTAATGATTGACTTTCAATATGGGCTGATTACCATGGTATATTATTAGATAACGTCTGGTGGGATTATCTGATAAATACACTTTATTGTCACAATTTATGGGACTTCAAAGATGTTTTGTCAATATCTTTCACTCGACAACTAATTAAAGATGTTTTTTTTGAAGACAAATTTTTAAATTGATAAAAAATAACACACAAAGAAAAGGCGGTAAATGTGTGTGTGTGTGTGTCTGTGATAACGATAAAAATCTTTAAAATTTTGAAGATACAAATTTTGACTTTCTATAAGATAAAAACAACAAATTAGTAATGAATTTTATTGAGATAAAATTTGACAGGTGAAAAGTTTAAGTTCGAAAAAAAAATATGTTCATTAACACCAAATTGAAATAAACTCTTTTTTAGATTATAAAAATATTATGATCAACAAATAATAGAATTTTATAAAAATTTCTTAAAATTTAAAGAAGAATAATATATGTCCATCCGTCCGTCCTTAAAAACTTATTACTAAGAAATGAAATCGAAAAAATTCCTAAAACTTTGAACCCCAATATTATTTGATTTAAATTATTGATAATTAAATATTTTCAACAAAACCCAATTTGGTCCTACCAAAAGTTGGCCAAGTAGTCAAACGTCTGCGTCATACTATTTTCAAAAATCGGAGAACTTGGCCGCTGCTAGAAAATCTAGTTTAGGTAGAGAAAATGGTCCATATGATGTTTCTTAAGGTTAAAAATAAAATAAAAAGCATTTTCAGAAGAGCTTCCCACACTTCGGGTAGGAAACAGCCCGGTTAGCTCGGACTATTTGGTATAAAATGTAAAAGCAGGTATAAAAAGTTCAATTTTAGAATTTTAAAAAAATTGAAGAAATTAATTAAGACTGCTTTTCACTTTTAATAATATATATGTATGTTGAGAACTTTTCTATCTCACTATTAACTTAGCTTATCATGGTTTTAATCTTATTAAATGTTTCTCTTGAAAAAAATATTTTCTTAAAAAATTTTCAAAATTAATATTTCTCAAAATTTTATTAAAAACTATGAGCAGCTGTTAACAAATCCCCTAATTAATGTCCGTCCACCTGTCCGTCTGTCAATCATAAACAACTCATAATGAACAAAAACATAAATAACAAACCATTTTTCTTTATTACTAGCATTTTGTGAAAAAACACATATTTTCTCTAAAAAAACTCTAATACGAATTTATGTTAAATATAGTTGTCTCTTTTTAATTAAAAACAAAATTATTACTTTAAGTCGGTTTAATGTAGCATGTCCTTCCGTCTGTCTGTCCTATCAAATTTCACCCTGAGTTATATTTTATATTTCAATTGTAATAAAGACAATTTTTTTAAAATTAATTCTTTGAAATTTATAAGACAATTTTAATTATTTTTGTTATATATATAGTTCTTTAGTAGAAACTAGAAGCAATTATTTGGTGTCTAAAATTATTAAAAATAATTGAAATAAACGTCTAATTAATGTCCGTCATTCTGTCTGTCTTTCACTTACTTGAAAAAAAATTTACATTTAATTTTTGGAAAAATTCGGTAAATTTTAAACCGTTAAAAATATTTTAATTAAAGCTCACACAAATATAGCTTTTACATTTCTAAGTTTATTTGGGGTAGTACAAGCGACTATGTAGTCAGGATAGAATTCGGTGAGCTTTCAAAGTTGGCCACATTGATTATATTGATTTTTTCAAAAATTCTCCAAAACTTAAGTTTCAAATTCAGATTAATATAACTTTATAATGGATTTATATCTTTAAATGGTTATAGCCTCCATGAACATTTTTTACAGAGATGTATAAGAAGTATCTGTGTGCCGAATATTTTGTCTCAATTACTTAATGAATTTTTAAAAGTTAATATACCCAAGGTGGCTAAACATAGAGGGTCGCGAACTATGCCCACGACCATATAGGGCTCTATGCTTCACCAAGTCAACTAAGAGATACTTCAGCTTTAATTATGCAAAACTTTATTAAGATATCTCCAATAATTCGAAAGTTACAGAATTATTTCCAGAAACCCGATTTGGTCAAACTGTGAAAATTTACATAACCGAGACAACAAAATTTGAGAGGACATTCACTACCATCCTGACCTATTAGAATTTTATACTTCTTTATATCAACTCGAAAATACTTCAGCAATGACATTCACAAATTTCAGTAAAAAATCTTTAACGCCTCTAAAGTTATACAATTATATGCCAAAAATATTTTTTAATCATCATAAATAATGTTAATAGGCGTTAAGACTACAATATCTCATATATGGGGAAGGATTCTCTTAACACAATAATATTTAGAGTATTACCAATGACATGAAATTAGATTTTGGACCAAATCATGTATATCCTTTTTCTAGTTATTATCACAAATTCATGACTTTTTTATTGCTGTTAATTTTAGTCAATTTATAAAATCCTTTTTCCTTCATCAACAAAATTTTATCAAATAACAAAAGTATTTTAATTTGCCCAAAAATTCATAAATAAATTCTTTTTGTAAATTATAAAAAGCATTTTTGTCATATATGCCCAATAAGGAGAAATATGTCTTAAATGCCTAAAAGGAATTTAATTCTAAAGATATAGAAATGCATTTATTTTTATTTCAATCTAGATTAAATATTGTTGAAAAGTATTAGTTTATTTTAGTCTAAATAAATTTTTAAAGAATAAATATTATCAATTTCCCAAAAAAGGAAGAAAAAAAGTGAATTGACAAAAAGGAACTAAATGGCAGGATAAAGAAAATTGTTAAAACTAATATTTGTCAATGAAAAAAAAAATCTTAAAAATAATAAATGCAAATAAATAACCTGCAGTTTCTTGTTCCTTATCCCCCATTAAATCCCTTTTCTCTTTATCCCAGCACTACAAGGCATTTTCTACTTAAATCCTTTACTGTTTGTATAAAAGCTTTTTTTAAGTTCAAGATTATCCTGTTTGCACATATTGTATTCCATTTCATAAAAACTTAAACTTCCATAAAATCATTTTTTATGCAACAACTACAAAATAGCAGTAATAACAACATTTACAGAACATTTTTATGGTTAAAGAAATTCCTGCAGATTCTTCAAAAGAAGGAAAATAATCGAAAAACCAATCAGGTCAATTTGTAGAGCATAAAGTGACATAAATTATTTACAAGATAATATTTGTTAAATAAAATATTTAAGGGACTTTTTTGATTTTGACATTATACTAAAATCACAAATTCATGTTATTTTGACCAAAAAGCTGAATTTAATGATTTTTTAACATTTTTAAAAGTTTAAATCGATTTTGGTATGTTTTTAAATGTGATCACGAATTAAGGTTATTTTTCAAAAATACTCGTTATTAACTAAATTATTGAAGATCTTAACTTTTTGTTCCCGATTTTTTGCAATTTTGAAGAAGTGATCACAAATTAAGCTAATTTTTGGTAATCATGAATTAAGACAGTTGTTGCGAAAAATGGTGTAATTACTGATTTTTAAATTTAACTGTTTTATCGATTTTTGAAATTTGTGTAAAGTAATAAAGCTTAGTATTTTTAGTGTACTTTTTCAATAAATTTCTAATAGAATAAGAAAGTGATCTTGAATTACCCTTATTTTGGCTAAAATTAAAGATTTTTGTATTTGTTTTTTTTTTTCAAGGAATTTTGAAATTTGAGAAAATTACTCAGAAATTAAAATTTCAACTTTTTGACTGGATTTTTTATATTTTAAGAAGTAATCACGAATTTAACTTATTTTGGCCAAAAACACTAACACAGAACAAATTGTGACTGAAAACACAACAATTACTTAGTTATTAATGATTTTAATCAAATAAATTTTCTTTTTTTAATTTTTCAAGTGGTCACAAAATAAGGTTATTTTCGTTAAAATTCCAACATCTAATTATTTTTATTGATATTACTTTATTTTTAGCGATTATTGTGAGTGATATTGAAGCTAAAAATGCTATATAGAATTTCGAAATATGGATAAAGTGATCACAGATTAAGTTTCTTTCCTCAAAAAACGTGGCATATTCCGAAAGTTTTGCTTGAAAAAAGTATCATAGAATAAACTTATTTGGTCTTTATACACCGAATACTTCAATGTTTTTCCTTTATTTAATTTTTGACATATTTGAAATAGAGATCACAGATTCCACTTATTTTGGAAAAAAATATATATTTTTTAATTCTAAGGACTAAATCAAATTGAGGTTTCTTTTAAAGTATTTATCTTACTTCTAAGTTTTCTCTGTCATTCTCACCTTAACACCTATTTCTGTCATTTTCTAAAAATTTGCTGAACTGTCGACAGTTCTTCACTTCACCTAACAACTTTTATATTTATAAGATTTTCCTGGAAATTCTGCACATACATTCAACACATGATGATGAGTTTTTTCCCCTACTGATGTTGATAGTAATGACAATGTGTGTGTTTGGGTGTAATATTGCTGGGGTAAGTGAAATTGTGTGGGTGTGTGTGTGGCATTTTAGCGTTTGGTGTAAAAAGTTTTTCAATTAAATTTATGTACAAAAAGAAACAGCAAAACATTATGTGAGGTTAGTTTTTTGGGGTTCACTACTATGGATACGTAAACACAAATACTGAGAGATTTTGATTAAAAAAGAAGCTTAATCTGTGATCAATTTTAAAAGATTCAAAAATTGATTTTTTGCCATATATAGTTGAATTTTCTTAAAATTTTTAAAAAGGATCTTAATTTGTGATCGCCTCTAAAATGTTCGAAAGTTTCAGTTTTTGCCAAATTTATCGGTTATTTATTTAATTAAAATATTTTCTTTAAAAGGCGTCTAATTTGTGATCATTTATAAATATTCGAAATTTTGATTTTGAAGATCACATGTTAAATTTGCTGTAGCATTTAAAAGTAACTTAATCTGTGATCACTTTTTTCTAATTTTCGAAAATATTTAAAAAGAAGTTTAATGTGTGATCTCTTCTAAAATGTTCAAAAATTCTATTTTTTGCCAAATTTAGCACCTAAATTTGGTGATCACTTTTTTTAATTTTTTAAAATTTATTAATATAAATAATTGTTAGGTAAATAGGCAAAAAATAAGCTTAATTTGTGATGACTTAAAAAATAATTAAAACTAATTTTAGAACAAATTTTAAATCCATAAATTTGTATTTTTAAAAAATGAAGACAAATCATTTTTTGGAATAATTTTTAAATATTTAAAGTTTTATAATGTGTAGAGCATCATTTTCGGAGATATGGTCGTTTATTGCATCATATGTGTGATAAAGAAAAAAACGGAAATGAATTTTTCCTTTCATATGTTTTTACAGATGTTGGGCTAAAAATTTGTTCATCACTGGTGATGAAAAAGTTACTTTTCACAAAACAAATTAAAACTTCCCACAAGTTTATTTTAAGTTACTACAAGAAAAAAAGACTTCAATTAAACCACCTTTCTATACAGACTTTAATACACATGATGTGTGTATAGGTGATCGTATATACACCCTCTCATCCATCTTTGAACTTATTTTATCAAATTTGAACCAAATTCAATACATAATTGTATGATTTGCAAAAAGGAGTTTAATTCAATTATTTGGTTTTAAAATCATAGAATTTGCAAACTGTAGGAAACATAAAAAGATTTTTGTTGGTATTTAATAAAGTACCTTATTATCTCTAAAAAGTCCTGTTTAATGAAAAGGATTTCTTTTTGTTAATGGTAGGGAGAAAAGGAGGGAATTAAGTAAATAAAAGTCCCGTAAATTAAGTGTTTACTTTATGTTTATTTTCTGTATGACAAATAATCAATTGTCAAAGTTTTTTTTAGTTGTCATTATTTGGAATTTTCTTTTTTCGACTTTTTCGGAAATTAGCCTTAAGGCATTTTTAACGAAAACTCTTAGTTTTAAGGCCTCATAAATTATCCATGATAAAAGTTTGTTTCATTCTTTTACAAATTAAATTGTTTTTCTATTTTTTATTTTTCAAATGACACATGTGTTACCAAGGGAAACACTCAGCCCCTCCTCTGTGTGTATTTATTATATTATATTTTCTTCTCTTAAAGCATTTTGGACATTTATTTGGAATCCTATAGTCATTATAAAAATTGCTTCTATTTTTGTCTTTTAAATTTTTGCATAATAATGTGAGATTAGGTAAGAAATAGAAACCAATTAAACTTATTTCCCATTTTTCTGCTTGAGAGAAACACATTTTATGACTTCTTTTCAAAGACTAACAGGAATGGAAGAACCGGGCCAAAAAATTTATTGTAATTACCAAAAGGGATAAAATTTTAAAAGAACTTAAAAATTATTTTTTATTATCCTTAATTCACTATTACATTGATGTCCTCTATGTTATTATTTCTCTATAAAGGAGTACTTTCTCGTCTTATTAGTCTCTAACTTTCAATTTCATTTATATCGAACTAGTTTCCATTTATACTCTTTTCACAAACGTGGTAAATCATATTGGATTTTTGATTTTTTAAAATCAAAATTTGTTTAAAAAATATCAATCAATTATAACTAAAACTAATAAATTATGACATAAAATAAAAACACTGAAGAAAAATCTCCCAAAAAATTACATAAAAAGAAAAATAATAATAAGAGAGATACAACTCTAAAAAGAGCGTAAATTTTTCACTTAAAATTCAAATATTCGATAAAATTTCAATTTTCACTAAAAAAGGTAAATACTCCTTTCTGGGTTCAAATAACCATAATTCGTGATACTTTGTTAGAAACTTCGGGAATCGACAAAAAAGTTAGAATAATAAGTAAACTGGATTTTAACCAAATTTTGATTTAAATTAAAATGTTCACTTAAAATTAAATTCTTTACTGAAAGATTCAAAATTTTCACCAAAAATTCAAATTTTCACTAAAAATTTAAATTTTCACCAAAAATTCAAATTTTCACCAAAAATCAAATTTTCACAAAAATTTAAATTTTCACCAAAAATTTAAATTTTTAACAAAAATTTAATTTTTTACCAAAAATTCAAATTTTCACCAAAAATTTAAATTTTTAACAATAATTTAATTTTTTACCAAAAATTCAAATTTTCACCAAAAATTTAATTTTTTACCAAAAATTCAAATTTTCACCAAAAATTCAAATTTTCACCAAAAATTCAAATTTTCACCAAAAATTCAAATTTTCACCAAAAATTCAAATTTTCACCAAAAATTCAAATTTTCACAAAAATTCAAATTTTCACAAAAATTCAAATTTTCACAAAAATTCAAATTTTCACCAAAAATTCAAATTTTCACCAAAAATTTAATTTTTTACCAAAAATTCAAATTTTCACCAAAAATTTAATTTTTTACCAAAAATTCAAATTTTCACCAAAAATTCAAATTTTTACCAAAAATTTAAATTTTCAAAAAAAAATTCAAATTTTCACCAAAAATTTAAATTTTCACTAAAAATTCAAATTTTCACCAAAAATTAAATTTTCACCAAAAAAATTCAAAATTATTTTACCAAAAAAAAAAATTAAATTTTTTACCAAAAATTGAAATTTTCGAGTTCTTTCTTTCAATAAAAGATGCTTAATTTGTGATCAAGTTTAAAGAATTCGAAAAACCGTTTTTGCCAAATTTAGTTCATTTTCTTTTTTAATTTTTAAAAAGAATCCTAATTTGTGATCGCTTCTAAAATGTTCGAAAATTTCATTTTTTCCAAAATTAGCGGTTTGATGATTAATTTTTTAATAAAACATTTTTTAAATGAAGCTTAATTTCGAAAATATTTAAAAAGGAGTTTAATATGTGATCATTTCTAAAATATTAAAAATTCTATTTCCAGCTTAATATAGCACACAAATTAATGGTCACCTATTTTAGTTTTAAAAATCAAGTAAGAAAAATAATTACTAGGTGAATAGGCAAAGATAAGCTTAATTTGTGATCATTTTAACAATAATTAAAAAGACTTTTTTAAATCGATAAATTGAAAACCTCCTTCCATTTCTTTGCATTAATTTTATTACCAATTTTCTTCGAGTGTAAAATTTCACTTTAGAGAAGAGGATGATGACAATTGATTGCCTGCTAAAGCAGCTGTATTTATGACACATATCTGATATATAATCGGAAATATATATTTTTACCATCAATGAGATATAACGATAACAAAAGCATAAATATCAAATTCAGTACTCATAACAAATAGAAGAAGAAAAATAAGTGATGTAAAAGTTATATTTTCATATAAGATAATTTAACCCTGCAGTTCGGAAAGCATGTAATTCTCAAGGGGCAAATAATTTTGTAATGGATATAATAAAAATGAACTCCGCTTTCAAGCTTTAAAAAAGTTTTGTATTATTTTTGGAAATTTACTTTGGGATGCAAATAATTGTGAGTTTTAAGTGCTATGAAGCAGCTAAAAATAGTTTTCTCTATCAAATAATACAAATGAGTGAATTACTTCATGGGTTACTTAGGGACAGTAAGAAGACAATTTCCAATTCATAGTTTATGTTAAGGAATCTATGATTTTGGGGAATAATATGAACTTAGGAAGGAACTTAAAAGGTTTTATTGTAATGACCATTTTACACCGGTAATTGTTAAGTTATTTGTAACTGATTAAAAACTGCAGGGTTTCATTTTGACTGTTCTGACAAAAACTCTTTATTTTTTCTATTTCATTTGCTTATAACAAAAAAAGACATGAATGCACACTTGGCATTTGAGTGAATTTTTCCTTTTTTAAATTTCAAAATATTTATAAAGAAAAACCACAAAACTCTTTGAACAAGAGCATCACATATTTAACCCTAAAACACTATTATACAAGAACTTTTTAAAACAAGGACAATATCATTATTTGGCACACACAAAAAGTGAAAGGGGGGGAATGAAAACTATTCGCTTTTGAAAAAAAAATCATCCTTTTTGACAACATTTCAATTGATAATTGACCCTTGACCCATGTCATAATCTCTGCAAGAGTGCAAATGAAACTAAGCTGTTTTTTGGGGGTAGGGAAAGAGAGGAAAAGGACGATAACCAAAGAAATGAAACAATAAGAAAAATATTCTATTGAAAAAGTGAAAATATTAAAAATTTTTTTGTTCTTCATTGTTTCTGTACATTTTCATACTCATTGAAGAGGAAGATGACAACAATAGAGGAGATGAAGCTTGAAAATAATATAAATTAAACCAAAGAAAGGATATTTTCTATTTATGCAACAAATTGTTGTAAGAATGACAAAAAGCAAACATATTCATGCGTATTATGAATTTTATGAATTTAAGTTGTTTTATTAGATTTTCATATTGAAAACGTGACCCTAAACATTGAGTGTAATAATAAATGTCAAAATGTCAATTTGCCATCACATGAGGAAGGAAATAAATTCATATGCAAATTTTGAAAAATTGCCTTAAATTAAGACACACAAAATATAAAATTTTACATCCTCTATTTATGTAATTTTCCAAAAATTCATTGTCTTGCAAATTTAGTTTTCATCATTTTCTCCATATTTATTGACTGTTTTATCTTGGAAATAATTTGCTTCGATTAGATTTCACAATTATTCATCTCATATTCTTCTTATTTGAGGAAAACATCAGCTTTTATAGACTCAGCTGTGAATGTGAATGGCAAAAAAAACTTTAAATTCACTTTAATGCAACTAATAAATAATTTCACTTTAGTTGTGGATTTAATTGATTTGGAAACTGAAAACTGTGCCAGATATTATGCAGATAATAGAGAGAAAAGGAGGAGAATTATGGGAGTATGTAAATTTTATAAAATAAAATTTACATACTGTGTTGGATGCCCAAACACAGGGTGATGCAGAATTATATATTCAATTGAAAACAATCGAAAAAGACTTAAATTTTCCTGAAAAGTGAAAAAAAAATCGCAAAATATTTAAATTTTTCAATTAAAATTCAAATTTTTCACAAAAAATTAAAATTTTTCACAAAAAATTCACATTTTCACAAAAAATTCACATTTTCACAAAAAATTCACATTTTCACAAAAAATTTACATTTTCACAAAAAATTCACATTTTCACAAAAAATTCACATTTTCACAAAAAATTCACATTTTCACAAAAAATTCACATTTTCACAAAAAATTCACATTTTCACTAAAAATTTACATTTTCACTAAAAATTCACATTTTTACTAAAAATTCACATTTTCACTAAAAATTCACATTTTTACTAAAAATTCACATTTTCACTAAAAATTCACATTTTCACTAAAAATTCACATTTTCACTAAAAATTCACATTTTCACTAAAAATTCACATTTTCACTAAAAATTCAAATTTTCACTAAAAATTCACATTTTCACTAAAAATTCACATTTTCACTAAAAATTCACATTTTCACTAAAAATTCACATTTTCACTAAAAATTCACATTTTCACTAAAAATTCAAATTTTCTCTAAAAATTTACATTTTTATTAAAAATTCATATTTTCACTAAAAATTTACATTTTCATTAAAAATTCACATTTTCACTAAAAATTCACATTTTCACAAAAAATTCACATTTTCACTAAAAATTCACATTTTCACTAAAAATTCACATTTTCACTAAAAATTTACATTTTCACTAAAAATTCACATTTTTACTAAAAATTCACATTTTCACTAAAAATTCACATTTTCACTAAAAATTCACATTTTCACTAAAAATTCACATTTTCACTAAAAATTCACATTTTCACTAAAAATTCAAATTTTCTCTAAAAATTTACATTTTTATTAAAAATTCATATTTTCACTAAAAATTTACATTTTCATTAAAAATTCACATTTTCACTAAAAATTCACATTTTTACTAAAAATTCACATTTTCACTAAAAATTCACATTTTCACTAAAAATTCACATTTTCACTAAAAATTTACATTTTCACTAAAAATTCACATTTTTACTAAAAATTATTTTTTTCACTTAAGAATTCAATTTTTCCCAAAGAATAAAATAATTCACTAAAAATTTGAATTTTCACTAAAAAATTTAACTTAAATTGAAATTTCACAAAAATTCAAGTTGTTTTTTTTTTCAAAATCGCGAAAATTTAAGTAAAATTTCAAGTTTCATTCAAAATAAAAATTTCACTAAAATTTTAATTTAAATTAAATTTCATGAAAATTTGAAATTTCACCAAACTTATATTTCACTTTGCTCCCATACAAACGTAAAAGGTAAAGGTAAAGGTGCTCTTATACATAGTAAATATTATTCATTGAATATCTAAAGAGCTGTAAAAACAGGAGTATTCAAATGTATGACGATTAGGAGGGTTACCATCCACTTTATAAGGCCGGCAAAGAGCACCGAGGTCTTAGCTAGTATAATATGAAATAACCTACATGATTGTTGCATAATCGGTCCACCATAAGAATAAACTTTTCACTTGTTTTTCCTTTCCGTTTTAACTTCACCCTGTTCTCCCTCAATCATCTTAAGATTTTTGTTAATCTCTAGAAACTTAAACATACAATGGAATTGAACTGTTATTAGAAGTATTTAAAAGATATTTTACTAAACTTACATACACTCACACACATAATCGTTCTACTTTAGAAACTTTCCATCGCTCTCTTCTTTCTCTGTTCTCCCTTTCTCCCGCTGCTAAAACAGTCATTGAACCAAAAAGAGAGAAAATTTCAATTCAACTTAAAGTTAAATTCACAAAAGTTTGAATTTGAAGTTGAATCACAATAAGAACGGAAAATATCTTAGTGAATGTGAATTAAGAAAATTAAAATGTATTAAAATTGAATTTACAATGAAAATCATAGAAAATTTTGCAAATGATTACGAACAAAAGCGATTTTCTATATAATAGAAGAGAAAAAGAAGGCATATAATTAGAAATGACGGTTATACAGGATGTTGGAAAGCAAACAATGGAAATTAATATGAATTTAAAATGACTTCTGAGGGAATTTATTTTTTCTGAGGTAATAAATTATGTTAATTATAATTTTAATCACTTAAATGATACAAAATTGATGAAAGTTTTTGTTAAATCAATGAAAATGTTCGTATTTTTATTAAAATCACTGAGGAGTTGTAATTCATTCTAAAGATTATTAAAGAATTTAATAAAATTATCAATACATACACAATTACATCTACAAATACAGGTGTATTCACATGTATTTACCAACAATTTATTGTAATAGAAAGAGACAGTAAAAGTCATACAATCGCTAGATTATTTCATTTGAATCACCAACACAATTGTAAGGTTTATTTGGTTATTTGTGATTTTTTTAGCATCTACAATTCATGGTCATTTTTGTGGATGTCACCGCCAAAGATTAGCCCACAACAGTAATAAAAGACCCAAAAGAGAGAAAACAAAGAAAAAATGAAATAAAAGACAACAAGAAAACAAATGAATATTTTTATAAAGGACTTGGATTCACATGTACATATTGACCTATGAAAAATGGTTAAACCCTGAAGTTTTGTAACCTGCTACTCAAGCTTAAATATCTCCAAAACTTCAGGAGCTTTTAAGGATCTGTGTTATAATTCCAGAATGGAAAAAAAATTGTAATCAAATTTATAAGAAAGAAAAAATGAATACAAATAAAGAGACAAAAAATATGAGCTTTAATACACATATACAAACAAACAAACACAAATAACGAATAAAATCTGTAAACGTAAATGCCATAAAATATGTAACACAATTTCAAAATTGCACAATGGGTCTTTTTTTGGAAAGATTTAGCAAAATAAATCTATCGAAATCATGAAAGCAAAATATTAGAATTTAATTTTTCGTTTAAAAATTGCTCAGTTTCGGGGGTACTGTGTTATCCTTAGTACTGGAACTACATAATCCAGGTTATACAAATTTAAACGCTTAATATCTCATTTATCAATATTTCAAGTTTCATTCAAATCGGTCCATAACTTTGAAAAAAAAATGAAAATATTTTTATATGTATAAACAACATTCTTCACTCAGGAGTTGATCAATTTTGCTCAAATATAGCACCGTCGGTTTATATGTCGGTTCGAATACGGAGTTTAATAAAAAGATTTTGGAAGGCTTCACTCCTCCATTATCATTATTCCCAGATTCATTAATACACATTAAATAATTTTATATATAAAAATTTCACTATTCATTCTACACCCAGTGGTCCGCTGCGGCACCATTGAAGTTCAAGAATCGCATTGTTGTTAACCATATTTTGATAGAATTTGTTTTCTCTATCTGAAGGCGTAGTTGTATTGAAATCGGTTCAGATATGTTAAATTTTAAATTATTTTTTTTTCTATTGAGTTATACCACTTTAACGCTCAAGCTTCGTTTTTTTAGCTCTGTTTTGAAAGCTGCACTCACTCTTCAAATATGTTTATAATATGCCAAATTTTAATAAAATCTGATCCGATTTATATTTTGTAATAAACATAGAAAACCAACTAAATGCTTTAGCCATTTGAATTGAAATCGGTTCAGATATCTTAAAGCATAAAAACATATAAATTCATTTTGCTTTATATATTTTCCGCACTTGTGAGATTCATATTTGATTCACGGTGGGACGTTCACTGTTGCAGCTGTATGTTTCATTTGATACTCATTTTAGGTGGTCTTATTTGGATCACTTTCAGACCACTGTAGAGCCAACAGAGCCATAACTAATTTATGTAGACAATGTCCTCTAAGACTGCATATTTACAACAAATTTTATATATGTCAGATTTATATCGTTCGAAATCGGCTCAGATTTGTTAATATATGAAAATCCTTTCAACAGTTTGTTAACAAATTTTTAATACAAATTTTAATTAAATTCGGGTCATATTTGCCTTTTGCTAACATTTTCAAGCTACAATATTGTCTTTCTTCAGATATCGATAACAGACCACTAGAAGACCAATTTTCCTTAAATTTTAGAAGGACATTATCACTCTTCTTCACAAAATATGAAAAAATTCACTGAAATCTTTTCACAATTTATTATCATGTATTTTTAATAATCAAACCCATAGTGCAACATAAAAATAAATATTTGATTTGGGGATTACAATTCTCGTAAGAGAAAAAAATATGTTTTTTTTTTCACAGAGTTCATTTTTGGGTTGTTGTCCTCTATTTACGGCCAAATAGCGTGCAAATTGTTTGTCACTGCATGCACTACTTGGGGTTTATAAAGTAATTAGTTGGGAGGAGGATTTTTATTTTTTAATAAACTGACTTAAAGAAAATGATTGAATTTAGATGAATTTTTTTATAAATTTAATTTTGGACATTATAGTTATAATTAGCCACTTTTCTGACCCAAAATATAATGCAAAGGGGTCAATACAAAATTTAAGAAAATAAGAATTTTTCCTTAAATAAAATGACTTAAAATGGAATGATAAATATTTTAGTTTAACATTATGAAAATAAATTCTAACGACTGTGGGAGTTATAATAATAACTGGCCACTTTTCCTCACCCAAAGTATAATAAAAAAGAGTTAGTGAGAATTTGGTTTCATTTCACATTTCCCTGCATTTTAGGTCTTTGAAAATACCTTCATATACCAAACAAAAGTGACTGTTCTACAAATCATCCAATATAATCTTTATTCCAAACCATATGAAAGACTATAAAAAATTTTAGCTTATAGAACCAGCAACAGTCTCTGGAACAAGAAGAAAGTCCTTATAAACATTAAATAAAATGTTTGAAAAGGATATAAAGTCGAAAAGTGAAGGTGCTCATAAAGTACAAGGATAATAAAAGAATTTCATGTTTCTACATACTCGAGACTACAAAAAGTAAAAAAAGGATTTTTTTTATCCTAAAAATATGCTACATAAAATAGTAAACATAGTAAAATAAAAGGATAATTGCAACAGATATTTGAATTGTCATAGAGATTTTACTTCAGTATTTTCAAAGTAAAAAATAACTTTTGGCGAATAACAACTTTTTTTCTATTCGTAATTCAATTCTTTATTAATCAAAATTCGCCAGACATTGTCTCAATTTAACAGTTAATCAATATTTATCTATTCGAATGCTTCATTAAATTGTTATAATTTTCTTTATCATAAAAAAAATTGAAACACAATCACAAATAACAATGATTTTCTTCTTGTTGTTGTTGACAAATCGGGAGAAAAACTCTTAATACATGAATCTCTATCTGATATCTGTAATTTATATTATTTGTTATTATATGATGTCTGTCTGTATAATTCATATTTTATGATTATGACTGAAATCTAATATTGATTTCTTATCAACAATAATTTAAGTTCTTTTTTCTTTTTTGCTATTTTTTTGTTAAGAAATAAAATCTTGCAAAACTGCTTAAGACATTTACTATTTCCAATAAAGATTCTTTTGTTCAAATCGATTTATTTTGTAATTGTAGTGGTAACATGAATATTAAAGTGAATACAAATACATGCTCATGATTTTATTGTAATCGCAAAATATTGACAAACGACAACCGCAAGAATAACAAGTAAGAATGTTGTGTTTGGCTCTGCCGAATCTTCAATACCCTGCATCACAAATACATATGAATTAAATACGTTATATTTCATACATACACACTCACATATATACTCACAGACTAGTTTCTTTTAAATTTAACTCAGGAATACTAAATGAGTCATAATATTTGTTATATAACTTTTTTGTCTTCTGAACCGATTTAAATAAATCTTAAAAAAGCATTGAAGTACATATAGCGAAATTTCATTCTAATTTGGCGATTTATTAATAATAATTTTACGAAAGTTCTTCACTTGAACTTAGAGCTTGGCTTAGATATCGGCCTATAATTTTCACTATACTGAACCGATTTTACTGTTTTTAAAGAAAAAGCTTCTCAGGACTACAACAAATACTCAGGCCAAATTTCATTGAGCTCTGTCAATTATTGTGGAAATGAGCGTACCAAAAGCAGGCAGGGGATAGAAAAACAGACAAACCTAAATCGACTCAGATTTTGATTTGATATAAGAAGATGCAAGAATAATAATATAACATTATGGGGTCTGAAATGATTCCTTCTGCAGAATGACAAAATTAACACACCCTCTTCATCGCTTCTTGTGCTGGTGGATATAAAAACTGAGACAAAAATAAAGAAACCTCAAGATTTGTAGCAACAAATCTTTAAGGATGAGATAAGATTTAAATCTTAAGTTCCAGAAAGAAATATATTTTTAGTAGAAATTTTTAATTTAAGTTTATAATTTATTTATGCCACCCGACAATCAGCAAATCTTTCAATACCTCTGTATTGAGTGAATATTTCACTCTATTAAAATATTTCGCTTTTATTGTGGTCGCACACACTTATAGATCAACATTTTCACTTTATTAACGTACAAAATTCTTTAAATAAATTTCAAATTTAAAGTAGTAATTCTCATTTAGTTAACATTGTTTTTGGAAAAAGTGTGGAATTGTGATTTAAGTAAATTACGAAATAATTTATTTTGCTGCGAAACATTTTATATGATAAAATTATTCACTTGTATTTTGAGACCCGTATTCATTACGATTATCCGAGTAGAGAAGCCAAAAATGCTTTGAAATGTACAGCTGCTTTGGTTGACTGTTTTTCGCTCCGTGAAATTTTTCGTGTACGTTTTTTGTAAAATTTTACATTTTGAAATGAAATTCTTAATGAGAATAAATATTTTTCTTACAAGACATTTTTGAAAAAATAAATATTTTTTGGAAAATCGCTATTTTTTAAATTAAATTGAGAAGCTGTTCAATTATGAACTCAATCAGACCTTCTGATCGCAACAATATTCGCCATAAGACATGATTTTCAGAATCAGATTTTCTGATCTCGATTCTTGTGAAAAACCTGCTCACAATGATCAAGTTCATAGGATTAATAATGGACTCATAGAGACAGAATCCCAATTGCAGCCGCCTTTGTTAGTTTTTTTCCTTTTTTCTTAAGATCTTATTGATCTTATGTTTATTGGAAGATTTCCTGATCAATTAAGAGCCTTTTCAATTATTTTCGTCTACGATTTCTTATCGGTTTATATTGTTTCGTTCTATTCAGATTTCAGTATAAAGTTCTCGTCTCATTATATAACTATATAGTGAATTTCAGGTAACTATAGCCTGAAATTCACTATATCTGAAAGACCTTTAGTCTAATTATCGTATCAAATTTTAAAGTTCTTTCCGCTTTAATTTTGTATCATTCTTAGACTTCAAAACTTAATTTAAGTTATTTTCCAAAGAGCTTTAATTAAATTCCATATTTACTATTTAGTCTTTATTTATAACATATAAAAATGTTATTTAATCTTTAACCTCAAGTTATGTTACAAATTTGTAAGTTTCCGCCTTTAACACACAAACATTTTCTCTCTATAAAGACCATATCCGCTTCCATTTAGATCTAAAGGCGTTTACGTGTTATAATTGATGTTGAAACTAAAACAAAAACAAAAAAACACACAAGAAAATATGTGAAACGTCTTATTCATTTCACAAGTTCATACATTTATTCCCCCTTTCTTCTCAGTTTTTCCTTAAAAAAGTATCATTTTTGAATTCCCTTCATTTTTAACTGGAAAAATGAAAAAGTAACAGAAATATCAATAGATATTAAAGCTTTTTCTTATGATTTTACGATAAAAACAACAAGAAAAATAGAAACAAAATTTATGAAAAAATAACATTTATGCGGATAATTTCAAACATTTGTCGACACACAAAAAAAAGGGGAGAAAAGAGCAGAAATCATAAAATAAAACCGCCAGTTTCCGCCCTTTTTGTTGGTTTATTTTTGATTTTGATTTCTTTTTATATTTTTCGTATTTTTGTCTTATTTTACAGCATATAAATGAGAAATAAAATGTATGAATTTTTTTCACCCTCCAGAAAATGAATTTTGATTTTCCTTTTATGACATTGAAACATTATCGAAAGATTAAACCGTGAAATGTATACTCATATGTGATGATAAGAATTTTTCGATATAAAGATTTAGACAAAAAAAATGCAGATATTTAAATAAAAGAAATTATGAGGATAATAGGGGATTTGAAACAATATAAGGATTCATGTTTGATCTTTCGTCTGTCCCTCTGTCAGATTGTATAGCAAAATCGTGTTAATTTCCCAAACATCCTTTGAAGTCGAAAGCCGAATTCAAGAAAAATCTGACCAGATATGAAAAACCTAAAAATACAGTTTTCATCAATAAGCTCTATAATATCTGATGTATAACGCTTTATTCCTATTCAAAATCGGTATTGTGATATATATTGTCTGTCCTTCCGTCCATCTGTATTTCAAGTCCAAAATATGATTCGAAAATTAAAAATCAAATTCAAAGTTCAGATATAAAAATGCTAATAATATAGTCTTTTATTTTAAATGAATATCGAATTGTTCATATATGAAACTATCAAGGTATAATATAATGTCTGTCCCTCCGTCCGTCCGGCTGTCCGTCCGTCTGTCCTTCCGTCTTTTTGAAAATTTAAATTTCATCACATTCATTGAAGTTTGAAAATTGATTTAAAAAGAAATATCATTCGATATAAAAAAGACAAATATATAGATTTAATCTGAAAAGTATGCAATTTATAGGGCATAACGATTTATCAACAAACTTAACAAACAAGATGATATATAACGTCCGTCCTTCTGACCGTCTGTATGTAGAAATGAATAGGAATTCCAAAATGTTGTTGAAAGTTTTAAAATCAATTTATAAAGAAATCTGATCAGATATGAAAAAATAATAATACATCTATTATTTCCGAGATGTCCAACTTATCAAGAGTAGCAACTTATTCTCTTATATATAGCTAAAACACTGATATATAATGTCTGTCATTCTGTCCGTCTGTATGCTGAAATCAATATGAAAGTATTTCTTTTGAAGTATCAATACAGATATATAACGAAATCTGATCTGATATATAAAAAGTAAAAACACATATATTATCTATAGAGTATCCAATTTACTACATCTATAATTTGTTTTATCTGCAAAAATGGCGTCTTTCTGTTAGTGTGTTAAAATTATTTTTAAGTCTGAAATATTAAACCAAATCAAATCGTATTAAAATTGTTATGTTAAATCATGGAAATCAGTTCAGTAGAGCCAATGTTTATATCCAAAATTCTGGATCGGGATCCGAAATATTCAGATTTTTTCCTTGTAATTATTCAAACAATTTAAATCTTTAAATATCTGCATTTTTCATCAATAAAACATTTATAATTTATAGATTCTCTTAAATACTTATTATATATGTATATGTTTCTCACACACTCACATACACTCAAAACCTTATATAAATGTCATTTTTGTTTTTGTTATTATAATAATTTTTATGTCACATTATTTTATTATTACGACAATAATGTTAAATATGTTTTTTTTTTTTAATTTGTATTCTCAGTCTCCAAACATTTTTTTGTTGTTGCTACAATTTCCTTTTGCTCATTTGTTGTTATTGTTGTTATTTTCAACTTCCCAGCCTTAAAGGCCAAAACAATAACAACAAATATTTCAAAATACTATAAAAATATAATAAACATTTTTTTCCAAATAGAACAGAGCAAAAAAGAGAGAAATACAATTCCTTTCAGCCTTTTTTATGAGGAGGCAATCATATGTAATGTGCTGACATTTAGTTGTAAATGTTGCTATAACTGTGTTTTTTTTTTGTTGTAGGGACATTTGTTACAATAATAATAACAACAATTGAAAGAAAAAAACAAATTTCTAGGAATATAAAAATGTATGAAAATGTATATCGACTTTTGTTGTTCTGGCTGCTGTTATTGTCTTGACAAGCTGACAAATCGAAAAGTTAACAACTGCAGTCGTTTGACTTTTACACCCCAAAATGGAGCCAAAATGGAAACTCGTGCTAAGAAGAAAAAGGAATTCAATAGGAAAATAGTTGAAGAAATTGAAAAATCTACAGACGAGATTGTAGAATAATCTCTAATCTAAAGAACAGACTATAGAAAGATCTATTGACTGACCTGCAGCTTCCAATATACAGTAATCTATAGTCCCTTCTATATACTTTTTAGATTGAACAGTAGTCTCGACAAAATAAAAGCTGATCTATAGTTTGGACTATAGACTGATCTATAGTCTCGACTATAGACTGATCTATAGTCTCGACTATAGACTGATCTATAGTCTCGACTATAGACTGATCTATAGTCTCGACTATAGACTGATCTATAGTCTCGACTATAGACTGATCTATAGTCTCGACTATAGACTGATCTATAGTCTCGACTATAGACTGATCTATAGTCTCGACTATAGACTGATCTATAGTCTCGACTATAGACTGATCTATAGTCTCGACTATAGACTGATCTATAGTCTCGACTATAGACTGATCTATAGTCTCGACTATAGACTGATCTATAGTCTCGACTATAGACTGATCTATAGTCTCGACTATAGACTGATCTATAGTCTCGACTATAGACTGATCTATAGTCTCGACTATAGACTGATCTATAGTCTCGACTATAGACTGATCTATAGTCTCGACTATAGACTGATCTATAGTCTCGACTATAGGACTGATCTATAGTCTCGACTATAGGACTGATCTATAGTCTCGACTATAGACTGATCTATAGTCTCGACTATAGACTGATCTATAGTCTCGACTATAGACTGATCTATAGTCTCGACTATAGACTGATCTATAGTCTCGGACTATAGACTGATCTATAGTCTCGACTATAGACTGATCTATAGTCTCGACTATAGACTGATCTATAGTCTCGACTATAGACTGATCTATAGTCTCGACTATAGACCTGATCTATAGTCTCGACTATAGACTGATCTATAGTCTCGACTATAGACTGATCTATAGTCTCGACTATAGACTGATCTATAGTCGACTATAGACTGATTAGTCTCGTCTCGACTATAGACTGACTATAGTCTCGACTATAGACTGATCTATAGTCTCGACTATAGACTGATCTATAGTCTCGACTATAGACTGATCTATAGTCTCGACTATAGACTGATCTATAGTCTCGACTATAGACTGATCTATAGTCTCGACTATAGACTGATCTATAGTCTCGACTATAGACTGATCTATAGTCTCGACTATAGACTGATCTATAGTCTCGACTATAGACTGATCTATAGTCTCGACTATAGACTGATCTATAGTCTCGACTATAGACTGATCTATAGTCTCGACTATAGACTGATCTATAGTCTCGACTATAGACTGATCTATAGTCTCGACTATAGACTGATCTATAGTCTCGACTATAGACTGATCTATAGTCTCGACTATAGACTGATCTATAGTCTCGACTATAGACTGATCTATAGTCTCGACTATAGACTGATCTATAGTCTCGACTATAGACTGATCTATAGTCTCGACTATAGACTGATCTATAGTCTCGACTATAGACTGATCTATAGTCTCGACTAATAGACTGATCTATAGTCTCGACTATAGACTGATCTATAGTCTCGACTTAGACTGATCTATAGTCCTCGACTATAGACTGATCTATAGTCTGTCTAGTGCTTGGTATCGACTATAAACTAATATATATTCTCCTGACTATTGAATATAGATCAGTTATCCCAATTTTCTTCATCTGTCTCAATTTCCAATTGGGTTTTCTATCCAAAGTATAATTCTTCCATACAAAATTTGTATTTCTCAGTCATTTGCCAAAAAAAGTATATAAAATGAAGTATAAAATTCCTTTTCTTTCTACTTATTTTATGCATTTGAAATAAACATACAAATGCATTTGTATATCTTCTTTTTATGTTTTCTATAAGTATTAGTTTTATATCCTTTAGATCTGTTATATATCCTATTTTTTAAATTGTTGCTTTTTATTTGTATATTTTCCTTAAATATTTCCAAAAAAATATCTTAAGCCTGTAATTTTTGTACATTTGCAGCCGTTGTTAATATAAATCCAAAATTGAAGTCTTTTTCTATATTTTTTACTATTTTTATCTTTATTTGTATTTGTAGAGAAATAAAATGCAAAATATTTTTTAAGTCATTTTCTAAGGACTACATAAATGTCCTATGAAATGGTTTTAACTTATTTATTTGTAGTTGTAATAGATATAAAAGAACTTTAAAGATTTATTTTACTTATACCTTAAGGATAGAAAGTAGAGACTAAAAAGGCTGGAGACTCTATTAAAATAATAATTACTGTAGGGATTATATAGATTAGACTTTGGACTTGGCCAGCATTTGTAAGACCAAGTTGAGTTTTCTTGAAATATTTAATAATTTTAGTAAGCACTTTTATCTGGTCCCTCCTTCTTAATCAGATTAACATCATATTTATTTATTCGACGCTGGAACTTGATCAAAAAATAAAATAATATTGGGGTTAAGAGTTTTAATGAAACATGAGTGTTTGAATTTTTAATCTCACTCTATATATATACTGAACTATAGTTTAGACTTTAGGCTGATCAATTGTGGAGATTATAGACTGAACTATTGTCAACTATAGATTTATCTGTAGTATCGATTTATAGTCTTGATTATAAATCTAAAACCTCGACTATATTTAGATGTATAGTCCGGGCTATAGACTGATCTATATCTACGATTATATATAGACTGGTCTATTGTATGAACTATAGTGGTAAAGAAAAATAGTGATCTATAGAATGGAATAGAATAATCTTTATATAGTTTAGACTTTAGACTAATCGATAGTGAGAAATAATCGATAGACTTATCGATAACGGGGAGTCTTATCTATACTATAGAATAATATATACCGTGAATTACAAACTGATCTACACGCCGGAATATATACTGATCTGAAGACGAAGTATTCATGTTTTGGTAACAAAATTTATCAAAATCAAAATCGTACAAATAAATCGCTTTAGTGTAATGAATTTCGAAGTAAATTTACAAATATCTGTAATCAGCGATGTTAAAGATCCTTTTCTACTTGTTCCTATTATTTTCGTCATTTTTCCCTGAATATTTCGACTTTCAGCTTCATTATGAAATTATTTCATTAAACTGAAACATTTAAATTAATTTTTATACATTTCACTTAACATTTTCTACATTCTTCTCTCTACTTCTCTTCCTTTACCATGATTTAATAACAATAATTCGTATTACATGAATGAATTAATAAAATTTTATTTTTCTCTCCTTTTTTTCCGTTGGAAAAATATAAAAATCTATAAAACTTATCTGTAATTGACAACCATTTCACCAACATTAAGTTTTAAAACTGATATGAAATCATTTTCAACAAATTTGTTATGGTTACAATTGTGATACAGGAAGAAACGAGTCCTGTGGCTGGAAGGGGTTGGAGGGAGGGTGGAGAGAGACATTATAAAATCTGTGGTTGTTGTGAGAAATTAATTTTTGTTTTCAGTATGAAAAACATTAAAAGTTTTAGAGTTCGTGTCAATTACATGATAAATCCTTTTTATGGGGAAAAAAAGCTAAAGATGCTTCCACTTTCAGTTACTTATGTTGGTATAAGTAAGTAGTTTTATAGTTAAAACCAACAACTAACTAAAACAGGAGAATTTATAGATTAAGTAAAGTTTTATGTTTTTATACTTTTCTAAGGATACAAAATCTTGTTATTGTTTTATTACTAAAAGGAGACTTAAATGAAACAACAACTTTAGTTTTGAAATGATTATACAGTGTATGTGTGTATAAGTTTATTATAATTTTGTCCTTGTTATGTATTAAGGTGTAAGTGCGTGGGTCCTCATTTTGTTTTAATCTCTGCATAAAATTGTAACAATTTAAGTTACTTAAGCCAAAGTAATCAAAAACTTTTACAATTGAATTAATTCGTTATTCAACCATAACGCACACATTAAATGTGTGAAAAAAAATCAGAGGATTCTCTTGTCTCCATAAAAATTCACACAAACACACACACACACACATTATGCTACATAGATACAGTTTGTGCGTGGTTGAATGAACAAATGAATATCTATCGTTTTTGGCACAATAATTAGCAACAAGTGTAATTAGTTTCTAAACACGTAGAAGAGTGTCCAAAATAGAAAAAACTCACTCACTTACGCACTCACACACTTACATACACATACATGTAGATGTATGTAACACACTTGTCATTCTCGAAATTACCAACATTCATTACCATTCGAACTGTTTTGACCACCTTCACACCAGACCACATTAGCTATTTGTGTGTATATGTGTACGTGTATGTGTTTAGAAAGTTAAAGTGTATTTGACGAGAGAAAAAGAGAGAGAGAACCTTAATTAAGATGCGTTTCAATAGCTTTTGCTTAAGGCTACAAATTAGAAATTCAACTCAAACTTATAGAGATTTAGTAATACATTTATACACAACACACACAGTCACACACTCATATACATTTTATTTAGTTAGTCAAGGATATGAAACACTCAGACATATAGAGTCAAACACATACACAAGCAATTGAAGGACTATTGAATAACAGATAAAATAAATGAAAACCACAAGTTTAGAAGCTTAATGATATTTAGTGTGACCAGGATCAGAAATTAAAGGATCTAGAACTGATCCTTAAGGTTTGAAACCCGCCTAAGTTTTCTATATAAAGAAAATATTTTTATATATTTTTTCTTGGAAATTTTTTATCAGTAAATCATATTTTTGAAATTTATTGTAAATTTTCTTTCTGAAGAAAATTTATTGTAAATATTCTCTCTAAGGGAAATTAATTGTAAATTTTCTCTTTGAAGAAAATTGATATGGAGAAATTTTTCTTTATAGAGAACATTTACAATAAATTTTCCCCTTAAAGAAAATTCACCGAAAATTTTCTTTCAAAAGAAAATTTCTCAAAATTTTTTTCTTTATTGAAAATTTTGTATAATTTTTCGTGTCAAAAATTTCCATAAAAAAATCCCACAAATTTTCTATTTAAAAAAATTCTCTCATATTTTTTTAAAGAAAATTATTCGCAAATTTTCTTTTTAAAATTTTTTTAAAAATGTTTTCTTTAACGAAAATTTCGCAAACTTGTTCTTTCCATTGAAAAAAAAATTCCCACAGATTTTCTTTAAAAAAATTCTCATAAAATTTTCTTTTTAAAGAAAACACAAATTTTCACAAATTTTTTCTATAAAGAAAATTGTTCAAAAATTTTGTTTTAATGATAAATATTTTACCAATTTTCTGTTAAAGAGAATTAAGAAAAAATACTCTTTAGAGAAATTTTCACCTAAAATTCACATTTTCACTGAAAATTCACATTTTCACTAAAAAATCACACTTTCACTAAAAATTCATTTTTTCACTAAAAATTCAAATTTTCACTAAAAATTCAAATTTTCACTAAAAATTCAAATTTTCACTAAAAATTCAAATTTTCACTAAAAATTCAAATTTTCACTAAAAATTCAAATTTTCACTAAAAATTCAAATTTCACTAAAATCAAATTTTCACTAAAAATCAAATTTTCACTAAAAATTCAAATATTCACTAAAAATAAAAATTTTCACTAAAAATTCACATTTTCACTAAAAATTCACATTTCACTAAAAATTCACATTTTCACTAAAAATTCACATTTCACTAAAAATTCACATTTTCACTAAAAATTCACATTTTCACTAAAATTCACATTTTCACTAAAAATTCACATTTTCACTAAAAATTCACATTTTCACTAAAAATTCACATTTTCACTAAAAATTCACATTTTCACTAAAAATTCACATTTCACTAAAAATTCACATTTTCACTAAAAATTCACATTTTCACTAAAAATTCACATTTTCACTAAAAATTCACATTTTCACTAAAAATTCACATTTTCACTAAAAATTCACATTTTCACTAAAAATTCACATTTTCACTAAAAATTCACATTTTCACTAAAAATTCACATTTTCACTAAAAATTCACATTTTCACTAAAAATTCACATTTTCACTAAAATTCACATTTCCTAAATTCACATTTCACTAAAAATTCACATTTTCACTAAAAATTCACATTTTCACTAAAAATTCACATTTTCACTAAAAATTCACATTTTCACTAAAAATTCACATTTTCACTAAAAATTCACATTTTCACTTAAAATTCACATTTTCACTAAAAATTCACATTTTCATTAAAAATTCACATTTTCACTAAAAATTCACATTTTCACTAAAAATTCACATTTTCACTTAAAATTCACATTTTCACTACAAATTCACGTTTTCACTAAAAATTCACAATTTCACTAAAAACTAAATTATTCACCTAAAATTTGAATTTTTAATAAATTAATAGAAATTTTAATCGTTCTACTTACAAATATTTTTATTAATAAAGATATATACTTCAGCGCCTTAATTAATGAATTAAGGCATGTTTTGGTTATTATTTCATATATAATACCGGGTCAAAATAAGTGAAGACTCCGTTAATTACATCAATTATTTGATCCAATAATAACTTGTTTTACAATTGCCTTAATTAATTGGGAACTAATAATCCCAATTTATTCATAATTGTGTAAAAATGTCCCATGAAATTTGAAACATTGATTCAAAAGTCATAAAAGGAGGGAATTTAAAATTCCTTATATCTGCACATATAATATTTCTCTTTTTTTTAACCTCAAAATTATGCTACAATTATTTATAAAAATATATAAAAATTTTCTGATAAATAAACCCTCCTGTTTTTTGGGGAATAATTCCATGTAATTTTCAACAAAACCCTCTTATCATTTTACATATTTTTTACAAAAAAAAGTAATAATAAAAAAAAATTCCACATTCACTTAAAAACTATTTAACAATATTTTTACGCCATAAAAATTATAAAAAAAATATTTATTTTTATTAAAACATTGAAAACAAATTTAAAAAAAAAAAACTGAATAAAACTAAAAAAAATTCTGGGAAAAATTAAATATAAAGTACGATAAGTAAGTATAAATATGTGTATAAATGTGTGTGTAAATATGTATGTGTGTATGTGTGCATATAATCATAAATTACATAACACTCTTGAGAATACAGTTTTAATATTCAACAACGATTGTAAAACAATTCAAATAACAAACTTTTTCTGAGTAGATTTTTAACCAGAAGAGAGAGAGAGAGAGAGAGAAAAAAGGAATGCAACGAATGGGAATAAATACACTAACACATACAGACAAATATACATATGGATAAATCTATAGATATGTGAGCAAAATGTTGCTATAGAAATACCAACAACATAAAACAAATATTGCACAGTGGAAAAATATTAAGAAAAATAAAATTTAATACAAAATTTGGACCAATTTTTTTTATTTTCTTTGATGAGAAAATTTTTTATAATTTTTCGTTTAAGGGAAAATTTTTAATAAAATTTTCATTGAAGAGAAAAATTCAATAAAACTTTCTTTGAAGTGATTTTTTTTTTTTTTTTGAAGAAAAATTTTTCGATAAATAATAACATTTACAAAAATCTTTACGGAAAGGAATTTCTTTAAAGATATAATTTTCTATAATTTTTCTTTAAAGATGCAATTTTCGAAAAATGTTTTTGACAGAAAAAATTATTGATCATTTGTTTTAAGGGAAATTTTTTCGCTAAAATTGTTCCTTCAGAGAAAATTTTCATGAAATTATTTCTTAAGGGAAATTTTTCCATAAATTTTTTAAATATCAATTTATAGTTAATTGTTTTCCCACTGTGCAATTGAAGAGAACTGTAATGATATGCATGAGTTAATCCAGAATTTGAAGGTAGAAACAAGGAAGGATGCATGCGAACAATCACATAGAAATTCATATTATTTCCGGTACATGAATTACTTGAACTAAAGAAAATATAAAAATGTGGAAATATCAACTACAACTGCAACAACTCTCCTACAAAACTACAACAAAAGGAAGAAAAGTTTGCCAAAGTTGTTATGGTAAAACCGATAAAGAGAGAAAGAGAGATGAAGAGAAAGAAAAGCAAACTTTAGGCTTCAGCGCCAAATGCAGAAAATTACTTGAGGAAAATTAGAAGGAGGTGGGGGGGAGGAAAAGAAATAAAATGTTGCAAAATTATTATAAAACAACATTATAAATGGAAATTTATTAATTTAATTTTCACACACTTACTAACACTAATGCACATACATACACAACACACACATTTAATACAAAGGATTTTCAATAAGAAAAGCAAATGTCTTCTCCAAAAGACATCATCACCATCATCATCATAATCATTACGAATGCATATGTTTTACAAGGAAAAACTAATTTCAACCTTTTTAGAAATTATAATTTTATATTTTCTGCCGAAAAAAAATAAAAAAATGATGTAAATTTTAATATGAATTTGTAAATATGCTAAAAATTGATTTCTGACATCTTTGGAATAATTTTAGTCGTTTTCAAGTTACTTCTGCTGCTACTGATGATGTCAATGATGAACATAAGATTTTTTCTTTTCCTTCAATTACAAAATATTTCATGCATAATAAAATTCAATTCCACGTTCATTTTCACATGCAAATCAAATTTTCTTCACTATTTTTCTCTCTTTTTTTTTTTTTTTTTTTTTTGGTTAAATAGTGTTTATGGGAAAAAACCCAGTCACGAAGTCATCAAAGAATCTTTCATGCCAACAAACTGGAATACAGATTTAGAATATGTGACAAGATTTTCCTTTTCTTTTCCTACTTTCTTTTTTCCATTTTTGTGAAAATTCTAGGAAAACGTACATGTTTTTGATTCACTAATAAATAAAGTAATAATAATTTTTAATATTTTTTTTTTTAAGGAACAGAATTATTTATGAGAATTTATTGAAATTGTATTTCTAAGATGAAGTAAAAAGAGGTAAAAAGAAAATAAAATGATAAATAAGAAACTCGCATTTCAGTCAGAAATGTAATTGAGGAAATTTAAGATCACAATCTTTAGGGAACAAATTTATGAAAATTTTTTGTTAAAAGAAAATTAACCAAAAAATACGCTTTATAAAGAAAATTAAGTAAAAGTTCTATTTATAAGAAAAAATTCTCTTTATAAAGAAAATTTACTAAAAATTCTCTTTATAAAGAAAATTAACTAAAAATTCTCTTTGTAAAGAAAATTTACTAAAAATTCTCTTTATGAAGAAATTTACTAAAAACTCTCTTTATGAAGAAATTTTACTAAAAATTCTCTTTATGAAGAAAATTTACTAAAAATTCTCTTTATAAAGAAAATTTACTAAAAATTCTCTTTATAAAGAAAATTTACTAAAAATTCTCTTTATGAAAAAATTTTACTAAAAATTCTCTTTATAAAGAAAATTTACTAAAAATTTTCTTTATTAAAAAATTTATTAAAAATTCTCTTTGTAAAGAAAATTTACTAAAAATTTTGTTAATGAAGAAAATTAACTAAAAATTCTGTTTATGAAGAAAATTAACTAAAAATTTATTTCCAAGATGGCGGTCAAAAAATTCTCTTTATAAAGAAAAAATTACTAAAAATTCTCTTCATAAAGAAAATTTACTAAAAATTCTCTTCATAAAGAAAATTTACTAAAAATTCTCTTCATAAAGAAAATTTACTAAAAATTCTCTTCATAAAGAAAATTTACTAAAAATTCTCTTTATAAAGAAAATTAACTAAAAATTCTCTTTAAAAAGAAAATTTACTAAAAATTCTCTTTATAAAGAAAATTTACTAAAAATTCTCTTTATAAAGAAAATTTACTAAAAATTCTCTTTATGAAGAAAATTTACTAAAAATTCTCTTTATGAAGAAAATTAACAAAAAAAATTTCTTTATGAAGAAGTTTTAGAAAAAATACTTTTTATAAAGAAAATCTACAAAAAATTCTCTTTATAAAGAAAATTAACTAAAAATTCTCTTTAAAAAGAAAATTTACTAAAAATTCTCTTTATAAAGAAAATTTACTAAAAATTCTCTTTATAAAGAAAATTTACTAAAAATTCTCTTTATAAAGAAAATTTACTAAAAATTCTCTTTATAAAGAAAATTTACTAAAAATTCTCTTTATAAAGAAAATTTACTAAAAATTCTCTTTATAAAGAAAATTTACTAAAAATTCTCTTTATAAAGAAAATTTACTAAAAATTCTCTTTATGAAGAAAATTAACAAAAAAAATTTCTTTATGAAGAAGTTTTAGAAAAAATACTTTTTATAAAGAAAATCTACAAAAAATTCTCTTTATAAAGAAAATTAACTAAAAATTCTCTTTATAAAAAAAATCAATGCAAATTTTCTTTAAACAAATTTACTCAAATTCTTTTTATAACGAAAATATTAATAATTTATCTTCATTAAGAAAATTTAGTAAAAAATTCTCTTAATATAGAAAAATTTCTATAAAATATACTATAAAATTCTCTTAATTAAAAAAGTTTACTAAAAATTTTCTGAATAAAGAAAATTTACTAAAAATGCTTTTAATAAAAATCTAGAATTGAAATAGAACTGAAATATACAAAATTTCTTGTGAAGAAAAAATTTTCATTGAAATTGTGAAGAGAAAATTCCACAAAATTGTGAAAATAAAATTGTCTAGAGAATTTTCTTTAAAATTCTGAAGAGAAAATGTTATTTAACATTTCATGAAAAAAAAGAAAATTTTCAATAAAATTTCTTGTAAAGAGGAAATTTTCTATAAAATTGTGAAGATTAAATTTTCCACAAAATTATACAGCTGCTTTTAAGAGATAATTTAAATTTTCGAAGTTTTTTCGAAGTATTTTCCATGAAGTTAATTTTCGTTATTTCCATTTTTTCCATATATTGACTTTTGCACTCATATGCAATTTTTCTCTCATAAAAGTTTCTTTCACTTTCAGCCTTCAAAGCAAAAAATCCTGTTAATTGAATATCTGCATTACCAACCAAATTTTATAGACTCATGCATCTGTGAAAAAAGAGCTAAATAACAAACATTTTTGACAACATAAATCCATTTTTGGATAACAAAATTTTATGCGTAAATAAAATCAAATATTGATTTTCTCATACCGCCATCACATATTGGACGCCATAAAAAGGACGTTAGAGAAACGAAACCAATGTCTGTCTGATTTTAAGGTTAATTAGCTAAACCTCAGTTGTAGTTGTATAGGAAAATATTCAAAAAAAAGCTTTCACTATCATCAAGAGTTTAGTTTAGAATGCTAAACCACCGTAACGTAACGTAATGAGATGAGTTGACATTGACATAAAATTATTTCCAAGCTGGCGGTCAATTAAACTTTATGCTTTTTTAACTAGAATGGCAAATGTTTGGAAAAAAGGTTACAAGGATTAACATTACATTAACAACAACATGATTAAACTTTAATAGGGAGAGTGAAGGAGAGAGAGAGAGAAGGAGAGAGATTCAAATTTTTATGATTATTACATGTTTACTTTCCTTGCTGCCACTCTCAACATCCGTTTCCCATCATTGAGTAAAAATTGTTTTGAATATTTTGTTTGATAGACTGTAAGGATGATGATGCATCACAATAAAAGGACTTACTCTCTTCTCAATAGTGTTTGTAGAACTACGCGTATTAAAATGGTATTTTAAAAACACAAAGGATATTGTCTGGTAGTCCTTTAGTCAGGATAGATAGACAAAAACATGTACAAAAACATTTATTTGTCTTTCTTTTCACTTCCCCGCCCCCAATTTCCACCATAAAGTATCATTGCCATCAACTTTAACAAGCATCACGATATTGTTGCTAGTCGTGGCCCTCCACCCTCCTCCCCCTCCATAGCATAACTAAATGCAAACAGAAACAATTGCATAACTTCCCTCTCTCTCCTTTGTTGCTAAAAGGAGAAAAAGAGACAAATAAAGTGAATCAAATACATACATTTACAACATTAAAGGACGAAATGCTTGGTTGAACACATTTGGCTTATAAAACAAATGAATGAATGACAGAATGACGATTGTTTGTTTATTGGCCGTAGGCAAAAAAAGACGAACAAAAACAAGAAAAGAGAATCACAAGAAACGTTGGAATAACTAAAATTCAGTAAAGCATAACACAATAAAAATATGTGAGTTCAGAGGCAAAATAAATGGAAAAAACAGAAAGACCTACTTTAAACAGCAAAAAGGAATACAGAATACCCTACACGAATCTGTCACTTGAAGGGAAATGAAGGAAATATTAAATACAATTTTTTACATAATCCGTTAGGTTCAATCTAAAATTGTTCATGCTTATATAATGGTGTAGGGTGTTATAAAGTTCTCTTAGTTGTTTCAAATTAATTGTTCAATAAAAATAAATTAAAGAACATAAGACGGACAGCTGGACAGACATATTTAAAAGAAATATAAAGTAGTATAATTTCTATATTCTTGATCATATGAAAGATTAAAAGCTTTAATAAAAATCCCATTAATTATTTTTACCAAATTAATCCATTAACGAATAAAATAATTCTTCTCAAAAAAAAGTTGATTTGAAAAAATCTTAAAAAAAATTATCGAGTTTAACACAGCCTGACGGAAGGACAGACAACTCTTAAGAGGGCAGAGTTAAAAAAATGGACTTGAATGTTTCGGCATAAAAATATTGATGAGTTTTTTTTTTAAATTCCGATTTTTTGATTTCCAATTATATATCAACAAGAGGTAAGAATGACGGAAGGACAGATATCTCTAAAGAGGCAATAAATGAAAATAGTGCTCATGATGTTCTGAATTTAGAAAATTAATGGTTCTTTTATAAATCGAAGTAGATATAAAAATAATTTATATGAACTTTGAACTGTCCGCAAATCGGAGAATTGATTAAATTCACAATTTTCAAAATCTCAATTCGTATTAATCATGTTTAAAAAATTTACTCTTGTCACTTAAATCATCAACCTGTCGCTCGGGAGTGGACCTATATATTGAGGATAATTTAAAGACAATTTCAGTTTTGCGATTTGAGGACTAAACAATTTTTTTTATAATTATTTTAAATTGACCAACTTTGGATAGGACTTAGGGACAGATTTGTGCCCTAAATTCATGTCATTCAGTTATGAAGATAACAAATTATAAAATTCAGAACTTTTTGGAAAAAAAATACAAAAAAAGAAGTTTTTATTTTCAAAATTTCAACTTCAGATTAATATAACTTTTCAGAGGACACATATATTTATATAGTTGTTGTAACAGTATTCCTTGGAAATTTGTAGGAAATCTCATAGGAATAGGACCTTAATTAATACCGCTAACTTTAAAAGTCTTTAAGGAAAGTTCAAAGTGGTTTAAAAGCTTGAATATCTCTGAAACTGTTAGAGATAACAAACACATATAAACAGAGTTTTATAGAAATTTATAAGGACTTTCCATTTACAAAATTATTTTTGTCTTAATTTATAAATTAATTTTTGTTGAAATTTTTAAAAATCGATAAAATCGAAGTGGATAAATTTGGAGGATCACTGAATACGACCCTGGCCATTGAAGGGCCTATACAGTTCCAAGTTAGCTCGCAAATAACTCAGCTCTGTTTTTATTTTTTTAATTAAGATATCTGTTCAAAAGTTACAGAGTTATTTTCCAAATTATCGATTTCGACAAAAATATAAGATATATGTAAGCGGACAGAAAGACGGACATATTAAAATTGATCAGAATCGGGAAAATTTAATTATAACTCAAATTTTTGGTTTTAGGAAACTGGGTACAAACATTCAAAATTTATATCTAATTTGGAAATTGATTTTTTAAGGATTAAGATTCGAAGATATATATTTCCCATAAAAATAACTTTTTCCTCGAAAAAGTCGAGAGAACTTTTATAGTTTTTCTCCTGATTGATTTAAATAAATATTTTCCAAATTTAAGCGATTAAATCAAGGAATTTTTTTCTATTTTATTAAATACCATTTCAAATTCTTAAGATCCATTTTAAAGAAAATCTGATCTGAGAGAGAAAAATATTTATGTTTTAGAAAACGAATCAGTTCCATAACAAGTTATCCTTACTAGAACCGATCGCAAATTGGTATTATTGTTCTTATACTAAACGTTACCAGCGCAGTGATAGAACTATTATGACCTTCCACATTTCTATACCGAATTATCTGAAGCACAAAAGCGAAAAGTATCTATGAGATGAGTAGAAAATATAACAGAAACTAAAATAATAAAACGATTTAAAAAATGTAGACAAGAATGATGCTGTTGATGATGATGCTGATGATGATGACGATGTTGTTGATGATGATGATATAGAAAAATATACAATAATATAAGAGTAAAATAAATAACAGTTAAAGGCTCTGAGGGGAAATACAACAACAACAATTGTATACATATTTACAATAGAAATTGTTGACTTAATGTTGACAACAATTTTTGTTAAAGTAGCAGCGGTATAAGACAACAATCACAACAATAATAAATAGCAAAACAACAACAACAATAACAACAACAATTGTTTAATGTGGCAAACAGTAGCAGTAATAACAATGAAAACAAAGAGTAAAACAATTAACAGTTTACGTAATTGACTCAAATGAGCACAACAGCAATAAAAACAAATAAACAAATAAACAAACAAACAAATAGCAATTGCAACAAAAAATAACGACAACAACAGCAACAATACATAACTGTAAGCAATAGCATTATTAACTAAAACAGCTGAGTAAAAATAGCACAAAAGTACTTCAACAGCAACTACAACTAAAACAAACAAGTTAAATAAACTGACAAAACTTTTTTTTTTAACCGGCGACACATTTTTAGTTTCTTTCTTCCTTTCAAAATGAGGGAGAGTTTTCTTCTTTTTTTTTGAACTAAAAAAAATGTTTCCTCATTATTATAATGAATCTACAACTAATGTCCACTAACAAAAATCATAACAACAACAAGTCGCCTAATTTTAAAATGTAGAATATTTGAAAAGAAATGCAATTTCCTGTTTCTTTCTGAGAATAAAGAGTCAGAATCGGGAGATTTTGGAAATAATTCAGTTACTCTGGAACAAAAAAACTAATCGCGTTAAAATTTTACTTAAGCTTAGCAGAGGAGTTAAGTACTAAAATTGCAGAAGTTGGACTTCATAGAGGGGCTACTAAAGGAGTTCCGAAGACTCAAAGTAGCACACCTCTTATATGAATGAATTGACTAAATTTTGCAAAATTACAAATTTACACATTTATTCTTGAAAATATTTGATTCTGACAATTGTATGCTGTTAGATTAAAATCTATCTAGCAAAATAGACCAAAACATAACATCTCTTTTAAATGTTTCCAAATTTTCATATAAAACTCCCCAAGTATTTCATTTTAGTCCCATTGTATTCCGTTTGCCATGATTTAGGTCTCCCAATCCAGAATTTGCATTAGTTGAGTTGAGCAGGCATAAAATGCCATTTTAATGTTGACATTTTGACAAATATGCCTTTCACTTCTGCACACACAACACAACACACAAACTCATGCTCACATACATTTGTAACAGAAACTAGAATGAAATCTAATGCAGCCTTCATCATTGTAATGTCTAATAATCAGCCTTAAAAGTAGCAGAAGCATCATTATCAGCTTATTCATCATAGTCCAGTTGTCTGACTTGTATTTGTACTTGTATGTGTGTGAAAGAGAGAGATTTTTCTATGTCCATATTGGACTCAATTGCTGAAGTGCTTGTTTAAAGACTTCACTTGCTTGACACATTTAAAATGTTGATGCATTTATTTTAGGATTTCGACCAAACATTAAGATGACATATTTTTGAATATGAAATTAACGAAAAGTGTGAAGTTGGAAAATTGTTTTAACATAAAAATAAAATTTAGAAAATTTGAGGGAAATGAAAAATTTTAGTATTAAATTTTCTTAAATTCTGAGTGGAAATTACAACATTTAAAAAAAAAATAGACAAAATGAATATACCAAATTAATACTTAGATCTTCTTTAAAATACTTCGCTTAACAAGTAACTTTATTTTTCAATTCCACACCCCCTCCCGTTGTCTGTCCTTCTGTCTTTCTTTAACAAAATTTATTAAAATTTTTAAAATTTTTGAATGTAAATTCCCAAGACTTTTTGGAAAAGCATTTCCAAATTTATTACAAAATAGTGTATCCAGATCAACTTTATTTATCCCAATTATATATAAAATATAACAGTTATGTAATTCTTCCCCTTATAATCAGTTTAAACATATTCGTCCTTCTGTCCTTCTATTCTATAACTTCTTAAAATTTTACTCAGTTTTTTCAAATGATATCAAGAAATTATCATTTTTTTTCAATAGAAATAATATCCAGGATAAGTATTAAATTCTTCCTTTTCATTTTTTATTATATATTGACTTCATGCTTTAATCCAAAAAACCTAATGATGTCTGTCCCTCTGTGCATATTTTGTAAAATACACGTCATATGGACAGTAAATTTCTGAAAATGATAAAAAATTACACAATTTTTGAAAACAAGTTAACTCAATTATCTTTAGATCCCTCGTAACTATATGAAATTTAACATTTTGTGATGTTATCTCAACATTTATAAGTTTAATTAAGTCTGTCCTTCCGTCCGTCTGCCTGCATTTTTAAAATACTAATTCCATTTTGAAGTAAACGAATGTTTATCGGATCTCTTAAATGATATCTGAAATTAATCTTTAAACTTCCTTCATTACAAAACTTCTTAATTGTTGCATAATCATTTCAATTGGAATCAATTTAAATAAGTCTGTCCTTCTGTCCGCTTGTACAACTTTTTACTTTAAAGCAAAAATCTCTAACTTCTTTAAATTTCATTCAGCTTTTTAAGAAGTATCTGTATATTATTGACTTTATTATTCAAATTTATATCCTAGATTAGCATTAAATTCTTTCTCTTAACATTGTGGACAATATATAACTTCATATTTCAATTCTTGAACTCCTACTAGTGTCTGTCCTTCCGTCTTTCTTGATTTAAAAATTCTTAATACAGGATATAATTTTCTAAGACTTATTAAGAAAGTAATATAAATTCCTTTTCATATCAATATTACCCAATAAATTTTATACCTCTCATAATTATATATTTTATATTTTTATAAATTTTTTTATTGTGGTCAATTTAATCATGTCCGTCCTTCTGTCCGCTTATACAATTTTTCATCATTTGGGTAAAAACGAATTTCTTTAATTTTTAAAAGCTCAATCTGCTTTAGAATACGTACTAAAAATTAATGTATTAATTGTCTAAATTAATATTCAGAAATAATATTTAACCTTCTTTATAGTAGATTTTGGTGAAATAAATTTATGTTTCTTTCCAAAAATAATAACTAATAATGTCTGTCCTTCTGTCTTTCCTTAGAGAAATTTATATAAATCTTAATTTAATTGAATACAATTTCCGCAAATATTTTTTTAATTTAAACAGAAATCTGTTCCAATATTGGAAAATAGGAAAAGCGTTTCTAATTCTAAAGTCTTTGTGTCATATTTAGTCCTGCTAATTTCTTTCAATTTCTATTACTCTTGTGAAAAATCATAAAATATTAAAAGAAAAATTTCACTAAAAAATATCATTTCTAAACAACAATGACTTCTTTTTGCATTTTTTCCCTTTTCTGCATAATCTCCATAAATCTTGGCACATCAACTCAAATCATTTAAGCATAAAACGATTCACTGTCATGTTCACACACTATAAGACACATCACACTATTTTACCTCCTTTCTTATCCTTCATATTGTTCTCCGAACAATTCCGCTATCTGGATTTAAAAATGAATACAATGAAATTGAAAACTAATAGACAGATATTTTTCATATAACCCCCAGGAAATAAAACACAAAAACTAGAGAAAATCCAAATGGAATAGGGATCATTTTGTAACCGTAACATGTACAAAAAAGTCATCTTTTTTATCGTAAGAAAATGCTGCCAGGACTTAACTAAACGACAGGAAACGAAGACAAACTAACAGAAACTAAAAAGGAATATAACTTTAATAGACATCATCTCAAGAACTATCGCTGTCATATCAAAACAGCCAACAAAGTGGAAGAAATGAAACGAATAGAATTTTAAATCCAAAATAAGAGAAAAAAGACTCTAAATGACACGTAAGCAATTGATCAGATCTACGCGACACAAATATCAAATTGTAATCAACAAGATGAGAGTTTGAGTGAAGATGAAAATATTAAAAGAAAATCTTTTTGATTTTAAAATTTATTTACTTTAATATTTTTTCCCCAAAATAAAGTTCTTTTCTATTTATTCAAATCAATAAAAGAAAATTTTCAAAATATTTCAAATTAATTAAATTTTCGAAATTTTAGTTTTATTTGCCCTAAACAACCTAAAACTGACAATTAACTTTTCACAAGCTTTGTTGTATTAGCCTTTGGTCTCTTACACACACACACACACACTTCCACAAATATCCTTCCCCTTTAGCAACAAAACATAAATTATGAGTTTTAATTCTGTTGTTTTGGGTTTTCAAATGTTAAAATTATTTACAACTTTAATGTTGGCCACAATTTCTTCATGTCAGGCTATAATTCTTGGCGTGATTCTTACTTACTTTTTCGCCTCAAAAACCGTAAAATATCCTTTCTCTCTCTCGCTTCTTAATGGCAACAATCATACACATACACAAACATACTTGTATAGAAATACAAATAACAACGAAATTAAAGACAAACATAAGCGAATTTCAAAAACCTTTTGGTATTTAATTCAAAACTATGGAAGACTTTTGACGTTGAGACCCAAAAAAACCCCAACAGTTCTCTGTAAGAGAGTATAAATCCTTTTCTAGAAATATTTAATTAAAATCAATTCACTTGATAATAAACTTCCTTCTAAACTTCTTTTCTGATCAGACCGTTTCCGGTAATTGTAATAACTCACTTCCGGTAAATTAAATATTAACTCCAAAATTTGATCTGTAGTATGGACCAAAGTTGGATCTATAGTATGGACCAAAGTTTGATCTATAGTATGGACCAAAGTTTGATCTGTAGTAAAGACAAAATTTAGTCCATAATAATGACTAAAGTTTACTCCAAAGTGTTTCAATTAAGTCTGTATTTGGATTACAGTTTAGTCTTTAATATAGACTACAGTCGACTTCCCCGAACTGCTGGTATATTCAAAATCACACTTACATATATACATTTATAAGTATATGTGTGAGTTCATCTTAACTGTAGGCTGTGTGAGGCAGATTGTCTGTGTTGCCACAAAAAATGGCTGGTAATGTACAACATATGAATTATTACTTAATATTGAAACTCACACACATATACACATTTGCAGATATTGGTTTAAAATATGACTTCATGGAAATATATATAAGGCATGAGGAAAAGGATGACCCTGGAAGAAAACACTTTTTAAAACAAAAATAAAAGAATGAAATTCTAACTCGATTCTAATTTAAAAAGTTTTTCACAGCTTAAATGTTCTTTTCAAATAACACAGCCTTAATTTAAAATATTTTTAGGGGAAACCCTAAATAAAGCTAATTTTAACTTTTTTTCTGGAGTATTTTGCAAGTCAACATTTAACCAAAAATACCAAATAAGACCATTTTCATATATTCAAGACATATTTGTACCTTTTTGTATGTGACTGTTGACTTTTGTTTTGGTATAAGTAACTTTACCTAAGTGTATGTGAGTGTGTTTGTGACAGTCCAACAATACAATGATATGAAAAGCAACATTTCACATTCACTATTTCATACAGCAATGGTCACATTAAACTTTAAACTTATAAACATAAAATACACATACAGAGAAACAGAAACAGACACAGAGATACCAAGATAAACTATTACACACACACATTCAAACAAACTACAAGTCCTGTTAATGAAAATGTCTCAATGTGTGTTTGCCTGAAATAATATTTATGAAGTTTGTAGTTTTCATAAATTATGGACCAAAAACATTCAATTGCAAATGAGATGTTGGGAAAATTATTTAAGTTTTTCTTTTCAGAAAAATTTATATTTAATTAAATAAAGATTAAAACAAAAACAAAACAAAAAAACTTTGAAAATTTTGAGGAACGGGAAAGGGGGCTACAATTGGTATACAATTTCAAATTGATTTTCTAAAAAATTGTTTTCAAAATATTGACTACTATTTTGAGTCAATGCAAAAAATGCAACATTTGCTATTTTAAATACTGAATAATTTTAATCAATATTAACTATTTTTAATAAAAAGTTTAATAAATTTTTTAGGTTTTCTCTATTTTGTCCATTAATTCCAATCAAAATAATGTGATAAATGCTAATAGAAAACCAAAACCCTGTAGTTCTGAGCACTATTGATGAGAATATAGCATAAGAGTTTAGTCAATAACATAAACTATAGTTTAGCTTAAAATATAGACTATAGTTTAGTCTATTATTTAGACTGTAATTTATTCCATAGTTCAGTCAATAACAATAACTATAGTTATGTCTATAGCGTAGTCCATATTGTATGCCGTAGTCTATAAGAGGAACTATAGTTCAGTCTATATTAAAGACAGCAGTATATTCTACAATGTATCCTGTAAAAAAGACTACAGTTCAGCATAAAACATAGTCTATTTTTAGACGATATTATAAACTTATATATGTCCTTTAATATGAATAAAAACTATAGTTAAGTTGAATAAAAAGACTGTAATATAATTTGTAATACAGACCATAATTTGGTATATTACATGGACTACCGTTTCGTCTAAAATATAAACTATAATTTAGTCCATAAAATAAACTATAATTAGTCTCAATATTAACTGAAGTTTTTACTTTGTCTAGTGTGTAGTCTCTAATAAAGTATCTATTTTAGTCTGAATATAAGCTATAATTTACTTTTTTATAGGCTGCAGCTTAATCTATACAACTATATACTATAGACTATGAATTAGTTTACAATATAGACTACTTTTAGTCTATAAATGTACTATAGTTTAGTTTGTAATATAAACTAATATTTAGTCTTATTATAGGACATCGTTAAGTCTACAAAATAGACTAAAGATTTGTCTTAATTTAAGCTATAGTTTTGTCTTTATAGTCTTTATAGTTTAGTGCTAATTAAACCAAAAATATCATTAAAATAGACTATAGTTTCATCTTAAGATTGATCAAATTTGAGTCTTAATATTTTCTATAGTCTAATGTAAAAACTAGACTTTGGTTTAAAATAGACTATGGATTAGTCTATATAATAGATTACAGTCTAGTCTAATATATGTACTACAGTGTTTTTGGAATGAAGTCTTTAAGTTTAGTCTATAAAAATAGTCTAAAATTGATTATATTAAACAAACTATAATATTTTCTAAAAATCAAGGATTCAGGACCTTTTTCTTTTCCATATATCTAACTGATACATACATTTACTTAAATAACATCAACTACCACATTGTCATTATGGCCTTACAGTCATATGTCAGTTGTCATCATCATCAACAGCCTCAACATCAGCATCAGAATCAGCAGCAATGCCAGCAATAGCAGCAAAGTAACAGCAACATATACAACAACCAATGACAACTAAATGCTGTTCAACATTCTCACTGCCATCAATTAGAGTAATTAATTTCAGTTCTTTCTATATATTTTTTTTGTTATTCTCTCTTTTATGGGAAAATAAATAGAACAGCAGAAAATACAACAGCAACAACAAAAAGCGCTATTTGATGCGAGAAAAAAGTGATAAAAATCGACAGATACACAAGTGTGAATAAATGAAAAAAGAGGAGAATGAAATTGAATTGAATAAAACAATATTTTTCTAACACATACACATGCACGCACACATACACACACGCACAAACATATAAACATTTTTCAAAAATTATTCTCAAACAGATCTGATAGACTTTTGTTAGATGACTATACATCATACATACATACATACATACTACATACATACATACGTACGTACATAACATGTGTCATTATATGAATGAGTTGATGAGCGTATGTATGTGTGTTTAAAAGGAAAATGAAAGCATAAGTAATGAAAAATCATGAGCACTATTATATTTCTACTTGTACTCTCCGGTGTATGTGGTTGAGTTTTTATACTCTGTTGCATCTGTAGTGGTAAAATGGGGTCAGTATTAAGTTTGCTATAGATCCACAGTTAGTACTATAATTATTCAATAGTTAGGACTACAGTTTAGTCTCTATAGCTTTAGCTAGTCATAAACTATAAGTGTAGTCTAAGTTAAATATTACTTTAATCT
>PYHX02000158.1:100502405-100668564 GCA_004302925.2 Cochliomyia hominivorax | reverse complement strand
ACTAAAAATTCAAATTTTCAAACTAAAAATTTTCAAAATTTTTCACTAAAAAATCAAAATTTTCACTAAAAAATTCAAATTTTCACTAAAAAATTCAAAATTCCATAAAAATTCAAAATTTTCACTAAAAAAATTTCACAAATTTCACTAAAAAATTCAAATTTTCACTAAAAAAATTCACATTTTCAACTAAAAATTCAAATTTTCACTAAAAAATTTTCACTTTTCACTAAAATTCAAAAATTTCACTAAAATTCAACATTTTCACTAAAAAAATTTCACATTCCACTAAATTTCATCACTTTTCAACTAAATTTCAAAATTTTCACTAAAAAATTCAAATTTTCACTTAAAAATTCAAACATTTTCACTAAAATTCCACATTTTCACTAAAAAATTCACAATTTCCACTAAAATTCACATTTTCACTAAAAATTCACAATTTTCACTAAAAAAAATTTTTCCTAAAATTCCCACTAAAAATTCAAATTTCCACTAAAAATTCACATTTTCACTAAAAAAAAAAAATTTACCATTTTCACCTAAAAATTCAACATTTCACTAAAAATTCACATTTTCACTAAAAACTTTCACATTTCTCTAAAAATTCAAATTTTCACTTAAAAAAATTCCCAAATTTTCACTAAAAAATTCACATTTTCACTAAAAATTTTCAAAAATTTTTCACTAAAAAAAAATTTTAAAATTTTTCACTAAAAATTCAGATTTTCACTAAAAATTCAAATTTTCACTAAAAATTCAGATTTTTCACTAAAAAACTCAAATTTTCACTTAAAAATTCAAATTTTCACTAAAAATTCAAATTTTCACTAAAATTTCAAATTTTCACTAAAAATTCAAATTTCACTAAAAATTCAAATTTTCACTAAAAATTCAAATTTCACTAAAAAATTCAAATTTTCACTAAAAATTCAAATTTTTCACTAAAAAATTCAAATTTTCACTAAAAATTTTCACTAAAAATTTTTCACTAAAAATTCAAATTTTCACTAAAAATTCAAATTTTTCACTAAAAAAATTTCAAAAATTTTCAAACAAAAAAATTCAAATTTTCACTAAAAATTCAAATTTTCCACTAAAAAAATTCAAAAATTTTTCACTAAAAAAAAAAAATTCAAATTTTCACTAAAAATTCAATTTTCACTAAAAATTTCAAATTTTTCACAAAAAAATTCAAAATTTTTCACTAAAAAATTTCAAATTTTCACTAAAAATTCAAATTTTCACTAAAAAATTCAAATTTTCACTAAAATTCAAATTTTCACTAAAATTCAATTTTCACTAAAAAATTTCAAAATTTTCACTAAAAAATTCATATTGTCACTAAAAAATTCCAAAATTTCACTAAAAATTCAAATTTTCACTAAAAAATTCAAATTTTCACTAAAAATTCAAATTTTCAACTAAAAATTCAAAATTTTCACTAAAAATTCAAATTTTCACTAAAAATTCAAATTTTCACTAAAAATTCAAATTTTCACTAAAAATTCAAATTTTCACTAAAATTCAAATTTTCACTAAAAATTCAAATTTTCACTAAAAATTCAAATTTTCACTAAAATTCAAATTTTTCACTAAAATTCAAATTTCACTAAATTCAAATTTTCACTAAAAATTCAAATTTTCACTAAAAATTCAAATTTTCACTAAAAATTCACATTTTCACTAAAAATTCACATTTTCACTAAAAATTCACATTTTCACTAAAAATTCACATTTTCACTAAAAATTCACATTTTCACTAAAAATTCACATTTTCACTAAAATTCACATTTTCACTAAAATTCACATTTCACTAAAAATCATTTCACTAATCATTTTCACCTAAAACTCACATTTTCACCTAAAAATTCAAATTTTCACTAAAAATTCAGATTTTCACTAAAAATTCAGATTTTCACTAAAAATTCAAATTTTCACTAAAAATTCAAATTTTCACTAAAATTCAAATTTTCACTAAAAATTCAAATTTTCACTAAAAATTCAAATTTTCACTAAAAATTCACATTTTCACGAGAAATTCAAATTTTCACGAAAAATTCAAATTTTCCACTAAAAATTCACAATTTCACTAAAATTCAAATTTTCACTAAAAATTCAAATTTTCACTAAAAATTCACATTTTCACTAAAAATTCACATTTTCACTAAAAATTCCACATTTTCACTTAAAATTCACATTTTCACTACAAATTCACGTTTTCACTAAAATTCACAATTTCACTAAAAACAAAATTATTCACGCAAAATTTGAATTTTTAATAAATTAATAGAAATTTAATCGTTCTACTTACAAATATTTTATTAATTGCCTTAAATATTTAATTTAATTGATATGAGGGTCAATAAAGATATATACTTCAGCGCCTTAATTAATGAATTAAGGCATGTTTTGGTTATTATTTCATATATAATACCGGGTCAAAATAAGTGAAGACTCCGTTAATTACATCAATTATTTGATACGATAATACTTGTTTTACGATTGCCTTAATGAATTGTGAACTAATAATCCCAATTACTTCATAATTGTGTAAAAATGTCCCATGAAATTTGAAACATTGATTCAAAAGTCATAAAAGGAGGGAATTTAAAATTCCTTATATCTGCACATATAATATTTCTCCTTTTTTTAGCCTCAAAATTATGCTACAATTATTTATAAAAATATATAAAAATTTTCTGATAAATAAACCCTCCTGTTTTTTGGGGAATAATTCCATGTAATTTTCAACAAAACCCTCTTATCATTTTACATATTTGTTTACAAAAAAAAAGTAATAATAAAATAAAAATAATAAAAAAAAATCCACATTCACTTAAAAACTATTTAACAATATTTTTACGCCATAAAAATTATAAAAAATATTTATTTTTATTAAAACATTGAAACAAATTAAAAAAACTGAATAAAACTAAAAAAATTCTGGGAAAAATTAAATATAAAGTACGATAAGTAAGTATAAATATGTGTATAAATGTGTGCATATATGTGTGTATGTGTGCATATAATCATAAATTACATAACACTCTTGAGAATACAGTTTTAATATTCAACAACGATTGTAAAACAATTTAAATAACAAACTTTTTCTGAGTAGATTTTTAACCAGAAGAGAGAGAAAGAGAAAAAAGGAATGCAACGAATGGGAATAAATACACTAACACATACAGACAAATATACATATGGATAAATCTATAGATATGTGAGCAAAATGTTGCTATAGAAATACCAACAACATAAAACAAATATTGCACAGTGGAAAATATTAAGAAAAATAAAATTTAATACAAAATTTGGACCAATTTTTTTTTATTTTCTTTGATGAGAAAATTTTTTATAATTTTTCGTTTAAGGGAAAATTTTTAATAAAATTTTCATTGAAGAGAAAAATTCAATAAAACTTTCTTTGAAGTGATTTTTTTTTTTTTGAAGAAAAATTTTTCGATAAATAATAACATTTACAAAAATCTTTACGGAAAGGAATTTCTTTAAAGATATAATTTTCTATAATTTTCTTTAAAGATGCAATTTTCGAAAAATGTTTTTGACAGAAAAAATTATTGATCATTTGTTTTAAGGGAAATTTTTTCGCTAAAATTGTTCCTTCAGAGAAAATTTTCATGAAATTATTTCTTAAGGGAAATTTTCCATAAATTTTTTAAATATCAATTTATAGTTAATTGTTTTCCCACTGTGGCAATTGAAGAGAACTGTAATGATATGCATGAGTTAATCCAGAATTTGAAGGTAGAAACAAGGAAGGATGCATGCGAACAATCACATAGAAATTCATATTATTTCCGGTACATGAATTACTTGAACTAAAGAAAATATAAAAATGTGGAAATATCAACTACAACTGCAACAACTCTCCTACAAAACTACAACAAAAGGAAGAAAAGTTTGCCAAAGTTGTTATGGTAAAACCGATAAAGAGAGAAAGAGAGATGAAGAGAAAGAAAAGCAAACTTTAGGCTTCAGCGCCAAATGCAGAAAATTACTTGAGGAAAATTAGATGGAGGTGGGGGGAGGAAAAGAAATAAAATGTTGCAAAATTATTATAAAACAACATTATAAATGGAAATTTATTAATTTAATTTTCACACACTTACTAACTCTAATGCACACAACACACATTTAATACAAAGGATTTTCAATAAGAAAAGCAAATGTCTTCTCCAAAAGACATCATCACCATCATCATAATCATTACGAATGCATATGTTTTCCCAGGAAAAACTAATTTCAACCTTTTAGAAATTATAATTTTATATTTTCTGCCGAAAAAAAATAAAAAATGATGTAATTTTAATATGAATTTGTAAATATTCTAAAAATTGATTTCTGACATCTTTAGAATAATTTTAGTCGTTTTCAAGTTACTTCTGCTGCTACTGATGATGTCAATGATGAACATAAGATTTTTCTTTTCCTTCAATTACAAAATATTTCATGCATAATAAAATTCAATTCCACGTTCATTTTCACATGCAAATCAAATTTTCTTCACTATTTTTCTCTCTTTTTTTTTTTTTTTTTGGTTAAATAGTGTTTATGGAAGAAAAAACCAGTCACGAAGTCATCAAAGAATCTTTCATGCCAACAAACTGGAATACAGATTTAGAATATGTGACAAGATTTTCCTTTTCTTTTCTACTTTCTTTTTCCCATTTTTGTGAAAATTCTAGGAAAACGTACATGTTTTTGATTCACTAATAAATAAAGTAATAATAATTTTTAAAATTGTTTTTCTTTTCAGGAACAGAATTATTTATGAGAATTTATTGAAATTATATTTCTAAGATGAAGTAAAAAGAGGTAAAAGAAAATAAAATGATAAATAAGGAACTCGCATTTCAGTCAGAAATGTAATAGAGGAAATTTAAGATCACAATCTTTAGAGATCAAATTTATGAACATTTTTTGTTAAAAGAACATTTACCAAAAATACGCTTTATAAAGAAAATTAAGTAAAAGTTCTATTTATAGAAAAAATTCTCTTATAAAGAAAATTTACTAAAAATTCTCTTTATAAAGAAAATTTACTAAAAATTCTCTTTATAAAGAAAATTTACTAAAAATTCTCTTTATAAAGAAAATTTACTAAAAATTCTCTTTATAAATAAAATTTACTAAAAATTCTCTTTGTAAAAAAATTTACTAAAAATTCTCTAAATAAAGAAAATTTACTAAAATTTTCTTTGTAAAGAAAATTTATTAAAAATTCTCTTTAAAAAGAAAATTTACTAAAAATTCTCTTTAAAAAGAAAATTTACTAAAAATTCTCTTTGTAAGGAAAATTTACTAAAAATTCTCTTTGTAAAGAAAATTTACTAAAAATTCTCTTTGTAAAAATTTAAAGAAAATTTACTAAAAATTCTCTTTATAAAGAAAATTTACTAAAAATTCTCTTTATAAAGAAAATTTACTAAAAATTCTCTTATAAAGAAAATTTACTAAAAATTCTCTTTATAAATAAAATTTACTAAAAATTCTCTTTGTAAAAAAAATTTACTAAAAATTATCTTTATAAAAAAATTACTAAAAATTCTCTTTATAAAGAAAATTTACTAAAAATTCTCTAAATAAAGAAAATTTACTAAAAATTTTCTTTGTAAAAAAATTTACTAAAAATTATCTTTATAAAAAAAATTACTAAAAATTCTCTTTATAAAGAAAATTTACTAAAATTCTCTAAATAAAGAAAATTTACTAAAAATTTCTTGTAAAGAAAATTTACTAAAAATTCTCTTTATAAATAAAATTTACTAAAATTCTCTTTATAAATAAAATTTACTAAAAATTCTCTTTATAAATAAAATTTACTAAAAATTCTCTTTGTAAAAAAATTTACTAAAAATTCTCTTTGTAAAAAAATTTACTAAAAATTCTCTTTGTAAAGAAAATTTACTCAAAATTCTCTTTATAAAGAAAATTTACTAAAAATTCTCTTTATAAAGAAAATTTACTAAAATTCTCTTTATAAAGAAAATTTACTAAAAATTCTCTTTATAAAGAAAATTTACTAAAAATTCTCTTTATAAAGAAAATTTACTAAAAATTCTCTTTATAAATAAAATTTACTAAAAATTCTCTTTGTAAAAAAAATTTACTAAAAATTATCTTTATAAAAAAATTACTAAAAATTCTCTTTATAAAGAAAATTTACTAAAATTCTCTAATAAAGAAAATTTACTAAAAATTTTCTTTGTAAAGAAAATTTACTAAAAATTCCCTTTATAAAGAAAATTTACTAAAAATTTTCTTTGTAAAGAAATTTTACTAAAATTCTCTTTATAAATAAAATTTACTAAAAATTCTCTTTATAAATAAAATTTACTAAAAATTCCCTTTGTAAAGAAAATTTACTAAAAATTCTCTTTGTAAAGAAAATTTACTAAAAATTCTCTTTATAAATAAAATTTACTAAAAATTCCCTTTGTAAAGAAAATTTACTAAAAATTCTCTTTATAAAGAAAATTTACTAAAAATTCTCTTTATAAAGAAAATTTACTAAAAATTCTCTTTATAAATAAAATTTACTAAAAATTCTCTTTGTAAAAAAAATTTACTAAAAATTCTCTTTATAAAGAAAATTTACTAAAAATTCTCTTTATAAATAAAATTTACTAAAAATTCTCTTTAAAAGAAAATTTACTAAAAATTCTCTTTAAAAGAAAATTTACTAAAAATTCTCTTTGTAAGGAAAATTTACTAAAAATTCTCTTTGTAAAGAAAATTTACTAAAAATTCTCTTTGTAAAGAAAATTTACTAAAAATTCTCTTTATAAGAAAATTTACTAAAAATTCTCTTTATAAAGAAAATTTACTAAAAATTCTCTTTATAAAGAAAATTTACTAAAAATTCTCTTTATAAAGAAAATTTACTAAAAATTCTCTTTATAAATAAAATTTACTAAAAATTCTCTTTGTAAAAAAAATTTACTAAAAATTATCTTTATAAAAAAATTACTAAAAATTCTCTTTATAAAGAAAATTTACTAAAAATTCTCTAATTAAAGAAAATTTACTTAAAATTTTCTTTGTAAAGAAAATTTACTAAAAATTCCCTTTATAAAGAAAATTTACTAAAAATTTTCTTTGTAAAGAAATTTTACTAAAAATTCTCTTTATAAATAAAATTTACTAAAAATTCTCTTATAAATAAAATTTACTAAAAATTCCCTTTGTAAAGAAAATTTACTAAAAATTCTCTTTGTAAAGAAAATTTACTAAAAATTCTCTTTATAAATAAAATTTACTAAAAATTCCCTTTGTAAAGAAAATTTACTAAAAATTCTCTTTATAAAGAAAATTTACTAAAAATTCTCTTTATAAATAAAATTTACTAAAAATTCTCTTTGTAAAAAAAAATTTACTAAAATTATCTTTATAAAAAAAATTACTAAAAATTCTCTTATAAAGAAAATTTACTAAAAATTCTCTAAATAAAGAAAATTTACAAAAAATATTCTTTGTAAAGAAAATTTACTAAAAATTCCCTTTATAAAGAAAATTTACTAAAAATTTTCTTTGTAAAGAAATTTTACTAAAAATTCTCTTTATAAATAAAATTTACTAAAAATTCTCTTTATAAATAAAATTTACTAAAAATTCCCTTTGTAAAGAAAATTTACTAAAAATTCTCTTTGTAAAGAAATTTACTAAAAATTCTCTTTGTAAAGAAAATTTACTAAAAATTCTCTTTGTAAAGAAAATTTACTAAAAATTCTCTTTGTAAAGAAAATTTACTAAAAATTCTCTTTATAAAGAAAATTTACTAAAAATTCTCTTTATAAAGAAATTTACTAAAAATTCTCTTTGTAAAGAAAATATACTAAAAATTCTCTTTGTAAAGAAAATTTACTAAAAATTCTCTTTGTAAAGAAAATTTACTCAAAATTCTCTTTATAAAGAACATTTACTAAAAATTCTCTTTGTAAAAAAAATTTACTAAAAATTTTCTTTGTAAAGAAAATTTACTAAAAATTTTCTTTGTAAAGAAAATTTACTAAAATTTTCTTTGTAAAGAAAATTTACTAAAAATTTTCTTTGTAAAGAAAATTTACTAAAAATTCCCTTTATAAAGAAAATTTACTAAAAATTTTCTTTGTAAAGAAAATTTACTAAAAATTCCCTTTATAAAGAAAATTTACTAAAAATTCCCTTTGTAAAGAAAATTTACTAAAAGTTCTCTTTGTAAAGAAAATTTACTAAAAATTTTCTTTATAAAGAAAATTTACTAAAAATTTTCTTTATAAAGAAAATTTACTAAAAATTCTCTTTTTAAAGAAAATTTACTAAAAATTCTCTTTATAAAGAAAATTTACTCAAAAATCTCTTTATAAAGAAAATTTACTAAAATTCTCTTTCTAAAGAAAATGTACTAAAAGTTCTCTTTTTAAAGAAAATTTACGAAAAGTTCTCTTTTTAAAGAAAATTTACTAAAAATTCTCTTTATAAAGAAAATTGACTAAAAATTCTCTTTATAAAGAAAATTGACTAAAAATTCTCTTTATAAAGAAAATTTACTAAAAATTCTCTTTATAAAGAAAATTTACTAAAAATTCTCTTTATAAAGAAAATTTACTAAAAATTCTCTTTATAAAGAAAATTTACTAAAATTCTCTTTATAAAGAAAATTTACTAAAAATTCTCTTTATAAAGAAAATTTACAAAAAATTCTCTTTATAAAGAAAATTTACAAAAAATTCTCTTTATAAAGAAAATTAACTAAAACTTCTCTTTATAAAGAAAATTAACTAAAAATTCTCTTTATAAAGAAATTTACTAAAAATTCTCTTTATAAAGAAAATTTACTAAAATTCTCTAAATAAAGAAAATTTACTAAAAATTCTCTTTCTAAAGAAAATGTACTAAAAGTTCTCTTTTTAAAGAAAATTACGAAAAGTTCTCTTTTTAAAGAAAATTTACTAAAAATTCTCTTTATAAAGAAAATTGACTAAAAATTCTCTTTATAAAGAAAATTGACTAAAAATTCTCTTTATAAAGAAAATTTACTAAAAATTCTCTTTATAAAGAAAATTTACTAAAAATTCTCTTTATAAAGAAAATTTACTAAAAATTCTCTTTATAAAGAAAATTTACTAAAAATTCTCTTTATAAAGAAAATTTACTAAAAATTCTCTTTATAAAGAAAATTTACTAAAAATTATCTTTATAAATAAAATTTACTAAAAATTCTCTTTATAAAGAAAATTTACTAAAAATTCTCTTTATAAAGAAAATTTACTAAAAATTCTCTAAATAAAGAAAATTTACTAAAAATTTTCTTTGTAAAGAAAATTTACTAAAAATTCCCTTTATAAAGAAAATTTACTAAAAATTCTCTTTGTAAAGAAAATTTACTCAAAAATCTCTTTATAAAGAAAATTTACTAAAAATTCTCTTTCTAAGAAAATGTACTAAAAGTTCTCTTTTTAAAGAAAATTTACGAAAAGTTCTCTTTTTAAAGAAAATTTACTAAAAATTCTCTTTATAAAGAAAATTGACTAAAAATTCTCTTTATAAAGAAAATTGACTAAAAATTCTCTTTATAAAGAAAATTTACTAAAAATTCTCTTTATAAATAAAATTTACTAAAAATTCTCTTTAAAAAGAAAATTTACTAAAAATTCTCTTTAAAAGAAAATTTACTAAAAATTCTCTTTGTAAGGAAAATTTACTAAAAATTCTCTTTGTAAAGAAAATTTACTAAAAATTCTCTTTGTAAAGAAAATTTACTAAAAATTCTCTTTATAAAGAAAATTTACTAAAAATTCTCTTTATAAAGAAAATTTACTAAAAATTCTCTTTATAAAGAAAATTTACTAAAAATTCTCTTTATAAATAAAATTTACTAAAAATTCTCTTTGTAAAAAAAATTTACTAAAAATTATCTTTATAAAAAAAATTACTAAAAATTCTCTAAATTAAAGAAAATTTACTAAAAATTTTCTTTGTAAAGAAAATTTACTAAAATTTCTTTATAAATAAAATTTACTAAAAATTCTCTTTGGTAAAAAAATTTACTAAAAATTAATCTTTATAAAAAAATTTACTAAAAATTCTCTAAATAAAGAAAATTTACTAAAAATTTTCTTTGTAAAGAAAATTTACTAAAAATTCCCTTATAAAGAAAAATTTACTAAAAATTTTTCTTTGTTAAAAAAAAATTTACTAAAAAATTATCTTTATAAAAAAAATTACTAAAAATTCTCTTTATAAAGAAAATTTTACTCAAAAATGCTCTTTATAAATAATTTACGTAAAAATTCTCTTTGTAAAAAAAGTTACCTAAAAATTATCTTTATATAAAAAAATTACTAAAATTCTCTAATATAAAGAAATTTACTAAAAATTTTCTTTGTTAAAGAAAATTTACTAAAAATTCTCTTTGAATAATTTAAAATTTTATAAATAATTACTAAAAATTCTCTTTATAAAGAAAATTTACTAAAAATTCTCTTTATAAAGAAAATTTACTAAAAATTCTCTTTTAAAAAAAATTTACTAAAATTCTCTTTGTAAAGAAAATTTACTAAAAATTCTCTTTGTAAAGAAAAATTACTAAAATTCTCTTTATAAAAAAAATTTACTAAAAATTCTCTTTATAAATAAAATTTACTAAAAATTCTCTTTATAAAAAAATTTACTAAAAATTCCTTTATAAAGAAAATTTACTAAAATTCTCTTTATAAAGAAAATTTACTAAAAATTCTCTTTATAAATAAAATTTACTAAAAATTCCTTTGTAAAAAAAATTTACTAAAAATTCTCTTTATAAAGAAAAATTTACTAAAAATTCTCTTTATAAAGAAAATTTACTAAAAATTCTCTTAAAAAAATTTACTAAAAATTTCTTTGTAAAATTTACTAAAAATTCTCTTTATAAAGAAAATTTACTAAAAATTCTCTTTGTAAAGAAATTTTACTAAAAATTCTCTTTATAAATAAAATTTACTAAAAATTCTCTTTATAAATAAAATGTACTAAAAATTCCCTTTGTAAAGAAAATTTACTAAAAATTCTCTTTGTAAAGAAAATTTACTTAAAAATTCTCTTTATAAATAAAATTTACTAAAAATTCCCTTTGTAAAGAAAATTTACTAAAAATTCTCTTTATAAAGAAATTTACTAAAAATTCTCTTTATAAAGAAAATTACTAAAAATTCTCTTTATAAGATAAAATTTACTAAAAAATCTCTTTGTAAAAAAAATTTTACTAAAATTCTCGTTTATAAAAGAAAATTTACTAAAAAATTCTCTTTATAAATAAAATTTACTAAAATTCTCTTTAAAAAGAAAATTTACTAAAAATTCTCTTTAAAAAGAAAATTTACTAAAAATTCTCTTTGTAAGGAAAATTTACTAAAAATTTCTCTTTGTTAAAGAAAATTTACTAAAAATTCTCTTTGTAAAGAAAATTTACTAAAATTCTCTTTATAAAGAAAATTTACTAAAAATTCTCTTTATAAAGAAAATTTACTAAAAATTCTCTTTATAAAGAAAATTTACTAAAAATTCTCTTTATAAAGAAAATTTACTAAAAATTCTCTTTATAAATAAAATTTACTAAAAATTCTCTTTATAAAGAAAATTTACTAAAAATTCTCTTTAAAAAAAATTACTAAAAATTCTCTTTATAAAAAAATTTACTAAAAATTCTCTAAAAAAAAAATTTACTAAAAATTCTCTTTATAAAGAAAATTTACTAAAAATTCTCTTTAAAGAAAATTTACTAAAATTTTCTTTATAAAGAAAATTTACTAAAAATTCTCTTTATAAAGAAATTTACTAAAAATTCTCTTTAAAAAGAAAATTTACTAAAAATTCTCTTTATAAAGAAAATTTACTAAAAATTCTCTTTATAAAGAAAATTTACTAAAAATTCTCTTTGTAAAAAAATTTACTAAAAATTCTCTTTAAAAAAAATTTACTAAAAATTCTCTTTATAAAGAAAATTTACTAAAAATTCTCTTAAAGAAAATTTACGTAAAAATGTTCTTTGTAAAGAAAATTTTACTAAAAATTTTCTTTGTAAAGAAAATTTACTAAAAATTTTCTTTGTAAAGAAAATTTACTAAAAATTTTCTTTGTAAAGAAAATTTACTAAAAATTTTCTTTGTAAAGAAAAATTTTACTAAAAATTCCCTTTATAAAGAAAATTTACTAAAAATTCCTTTGTAAAGAAAATTTACTAAAAGTTCTCTTTGTAAAGAAAATTTACTAAAAATTTTCTTTATAAAGAAAATTTACTAAAAATTTCTTTATAAAGAAAATTTACTAAAATCTCTTTTTAAAGAAAATTTACTAAAAATTCTCTTTATAAAGAAATTTACTCAAAAATCTCTTTATAAAGAAAATTTACTAAAAATTTCTCTTTCTAAAGAAAATGTACTAAAAGTTCTCTTTTTAAAGAAAATTTACGAAAAGTTCTCTTTTTAAAGAAATTACTAAAATTCTCTTTATAAAGAAAATTGACTAAAATTCTCTTATAAAGAAAATTGACTAAAAATTCTCTTTATAAAGAAAATTTACTAAAAATTCTCTTTATAAAGAAATTACTAAAAGTTCTCTTTTTAAAAGTAAAATTTACGAAAAGTTCTCTTTTTAAAGAAAATTTACTAAAAATTCTCTTTATAAAGAAAATGACTAAAAATTCTCTTTATAAAGAAAATTGACTAAAAATTCTCTTTATAAAGAAAATTTACTAAAAATTCTCTTTATAAAGAAAATTTACTAAAAATTCTCTTTATAAAGAAAATTTACTAAAAATTCTCTTTATAAAGAAAATTTACTAAAAATTCTCTTTATAAAGAAAATTTACTAAAAATTCTCTTTATAAAGAAAATTTACAAAAAATTCTCTTTATAAAGAAAATTTACAAAAAATTCTCTTTATAAAGAAAATTAACTAAAACTTCTCTTTATAAAGAAAATTAACTAAAAATTCTCTTTATAAAAAAATCACTGCAAATTTTCTTTAAACAAATTTACTCAAATTCTTTTTATAACGAAAATATTCAATAATTTATCTTCATTAAGAAAATTTAGTAAAAAATTCTCTAATATAAAAAAATTTCTATAAAATATACTATAAAATTCTCTTAATTAAAAAAGTTTACTAAAAATTTTCTGAATAAAGAAAATTTACTAAAAATTCTTTTAATAAAAATTTAGAATTGAAATAGAACTGAAATATACAAAATTTCTTGTGAAGAAAAAATTTTCATTGAAATTGTGAAGAGAAAATTCCACAAAATTGTGAAAATAAAATTGTCTAGAGAATTTTCTTTAAAATTCTGAAGAGAAAATGTTATTTAACATTTCATGAAAAAAAGAAAATTTTCAATAAAATTTCTTGTAAAGAGGAAATTTTCTATAAAATTGTGAAGATTAAATTTTCCACAAAATTATACAGCTGCTTTTAAGAGATAATTTAAATTTTCGAAGTTTTTTCGAAGTATTTTCCATAAAGTTAATTTTCGTTTTTTCCATTTTTTCCACATATTGACTTTTGCACTCATATGCAATTTTTCCCTCATAAAAGTTTCTTTCACTTTCAGCTTTCAAAGCAAAAAATCCTGTTAATTGAATATCTGCATTACCAACCAAATTCTATAGACTCATGCATCTGTGAAAAAAGAGCTAAATAACAAACATTTTTGACAACATAAATCCATTTTTGGATAACAAAATTTTATGCGTAAATAAAATCAAATATTGATTTTCTCAAACCTCCATCACATATTGGTTGCCAGAAAAAGGACGTTAGAGAAACGAAAACAAAGTCTGTCTGTTTTTAAGGTTAATTAGCTAAACCTCAGTTGTAGTTGTATAGGAAAATATTCAAAAAAAGCTTTCACTATCATCAAGAGTTTAGTTTAGAATGCTAAACCACCGTAACGTAACGTAATGAGATGAGTTGACATTGACATAAAATTATTTCCAAGCTGGCGGTCAATTAAACTTTATGCTTTTTTAACTAGAATGACAAATGTTTGGAAAAAAGGTTACAAGGATTAACATTACATTAACAACAACATGATTAAACTTTAATAGGGAGAGTGAAGGGGAGAGAGAGAGAAGGATAGAGATTCAAATTTTTATGATTATTACATGTTCACTTTCCTTGCTGCCACCCTCAACATCCGTTTCCCATCATTGAGTAAAAATTGTTTTGAATATTTTGTTTGATAGACTGTAAGGATGATGATGTGTCACAATAAAAGGACTTACTCTCTTCTCAATAGTGTTTGTAGAACTACGCGTATTAAAATGGTATTTTAAAAACACAAAGGATATTGTCTGCTAGTCCTTTAGTCACTCCCCCGCCCCCAATTTCCACCATAGAGTATCATTGCCATCAACTTTAACAAGCATCACGATATTGTTGCTAGTCGTGGCCCTCCACCCTCCTCCCCCTCCATAGCATAACTACATGCAAACAGAAACAATTGCATAACTTCCCTTTCTCTCCTTTGTTGCTAAAAGGAGAAAAAGAGACAAATAAAGTGAATCAAATACATACATTTACAACATTAAAGGACGAAATGCTTGGTTGAACACATTTGGCTTATAAAACAAATGAATGAATGACAGAATGACGATTGTTTGTTTATTGGCCGTAGGCAAAAAAAGACGAACAAAAACAAGAAAAGAGAATCACAAGAAACGTTGGAATAACTAAAATTCAGTAAAGCATAACACAATAAAAATATGTGAGTTCAGAGGCAAAATAAATACAAAAAATCAGAAAGACCTACTTTAAACGGCAAAAAGGAATACGGAATACCCTACACGAATCTGTCACTTGAAGGGAAATGAAGGAAATATTAAATACAATTTTTTACATCTAAAATTGTTCATGCCTATATAATGGTGTAGGGTATTATAAAGTTCTCTTAGTTGTTTCAAATTAATTGTTCAATAAAAATAAATTAAAGAACATAAGACGGACAGCTGGACAGACATATTTAAAAGAAATATAAAGTAGCATAATTTCCATATTCTTGATCATATGAATGATTAAAAACTTTAATAAAAATCCAATTAATTATTTTTACCAAATTAATCCATTAACGAATAAAATAATTCTCCTTAAAAAAAGCTGATTTGAAAAAATCTTAAAAAAATTTTATCGAGTTTAACACAGCCTGACGGAAGGACAGACAACTCTAAGAGGGCAGAGTTAAAAAAATGGACTTGAATGTTTCGGCATAAAAAATATTGATGAGTTTTTTTTTAAATTCCGACTTTTTGATTTCCAATTATATATCAACAAGAGGTAAGAATGACGGAAGGACAGATATCTCTGAAAAGGCAATAAATGAAAATAGTGCTCATGATGTTCTGAATTTACAAAATTAATGGTTCTTTTATAAATCGAAGTAGATATAAAAATAATTTATATGAACTTTGAACTGTCCACAAATCGGAGTATTGAATAAGTTCACAATTTTCAAAATCTCAATTCGTGTTAATCATGTTTAAAAAATTTACTCTTGTCACTTAAATCATCAACCTGTCGCTCGGGAGTGGACCTATATATTGAGGATAATTTAAAGACAATTTCAGTTTTGCGATTTGAGGACTAAACAATTTTTTTCTTAATTATTTTAAATTTGCCAACTTTGGACAAGACTTAGGGACAGATTTGTGCCCTAAATTCATGTCATTCAGTTATGAAGATAACAAATTATAAAATTCAGAACTTTTTGGAAAAATTACAAGAAAAGAAGTTTTTATTTTCAAAATTTCAACTTCAGATTAATATAACTTTTCAGAGGACACATATATTTATATAGTTGTTGTATCAGTATTCCTTGGAAATTTGTAGGAAATTTCATAGGAATAGGACCTTAATTAATACCGCTAACTTTAAAAGTCTTTAAGGAAAGTTCAAAGTGGTTTAAAAGCTTGAATATCTCTGAAACTGTTAGAGATAACAAACACATATAAACAGAGTTTTATAGAAATTTATAAGGACTGTCCATTTACAAAATTATTTTTGTCTTAATTTATAAATTAATTTTTGTCGAAATTTAAAAAAAATCGATAAAATCGAAGTGGCTAATTTTGGAGGATCACTAAATACGACCCTGGCCATTGAAAGGCCTATACAGTTCCAAGTTAGCTCGCAAATAACTCAGCTCTGTTTTTATTTTTTTTAATTAAGATATCTGTTCAAAAGTTACAGAGTTATTTTCCAAATTATCGATTTCGACAAAAATATAAGATATATGTAAGCGGACAGAAAGACGGACATATTAAAATTGATCAGAATCGGGAAAATTTAATTATAACTCAAATTTTTGGTTTTAGGAAACTGGGTACAAACATTCAAAATTTATATCTAATTTGGAAATTGATTTTTTAAGGATTAAGATTCGAAGATATATATTTCCCATAAAAATAACTTTTTCCTCGAAAAAGTCGAGAGAACTTTTATAGTTTTTTTCCTGATTGATTTTTCTATTTTATTAAAAAGAAAATCTGATCCGATATGAAAAACCTGAAAACGCAGAGAAAAATATTTATGCTTTAGAAAACGAATCAGTTCCATAACAAGTTATCCTTATTATAGAACTGATCGCAAATTGGTATTATTGTTCTTATACTAAACGTTACCAGCGCAGTGATAGAACTATTATGACCTTCCACATTTCTATACCGAATTATCTGAAGCACAAAAGCGAAAAGTATCTATGAGATGAGTAGAAAATATAACAGAAACTAAAATAATAAAACGATTTAAAAAATGTAGACAAGAATGATGCTGTTGATGATGATGCTGATGATGATGACGATGATGTTGATGATGATGATATAGAAAAATATACAATAATATAAGAGTAAAATAAATAACAGTTAAAGGCTCTGAGGGGAAATACAACAACAACAATTGTATACATATTTACAATAGAAATTGTTGACTTAATGTTGACAACAATTTTTGTTAAAGTAGCAGCGGTATAAGACAACAATCACAACAATAATAAATAGCAAAAACAACAACAACAATTGTTTAATGTGGCAAACAGTAGCAGTAATAACAATGAAAACAAAGAGTAAAACAATTAACAGTTTACGTAATTGACTCAAATGAGCACAACAGCAATAAAAACAAATAAACAAACAAACAAATAGCAATTGCAACAAAATAACGACAACAACAGCAACAATACATAACTGTAAGCAATAGCATTATTAACTAAAACAGCTGAGTAAAAATAGCACAAAAGTACTTCAACAGCAACTACAACTAAAACAAACAAGTTAAATAAACTGACAAAACTTTTTTTTTAACCGGCGACACATTTTTAGTTTCTTTCTTCCTTTCAAAATGAGGGAGAGTTTTCTTCTTTTTCTTTTGAACTAAAAAAAATGTTTCCTCATTATAATAATGAATCTACAACTAATGTCCACTAACAAAAATAATAACAACAACAAGTCGCCTAATTTTAAAATGTAGAATATTTGAAAAGAAATGCAATTTCCTGATTCTTTCTGAGAATAAAGAGGCAGAATCGGGAGATTTTGGAAATAATTCAGCAACTCTGAAACAAAATAAGTAGTCGAGTTGAAATTTTACTTAAGCTTAGCAGAGGAGTTAAGTAATAAAATTGCAGAAGTTGGACTTCATAGAGGGGCTACTAAAGGAGTTCTGAAGACTCAAAATAGCACATCTCTTATATGAAAGAATTAACTAAATTTTGAAAAATCACAAATTTACACATTTTTTTTTGAAAGTATTTCGTTCTGCCCATTGTATGCCGTTAGATTAAGATCTATCTAGCAAAATAGACCAAAAAAGAACATCTCTTTTAAATGTTTCCAAATTTTCATATAAAACTCCCCAAGTATTTCATTTTAGTCCCATTGTATTCCGTTTGCCATGATTTAGGTCTCCCAATCCAGAATTTGCATTAGTTGAGTTGAGCAGGCATAAAATGCCATTTTAATGTTGACATTTTGACAAATATGCCTTTCACTTCTGCACACACACCACACACACAAACTCATGCTCACATACATTTGTAACAGAAACTAGAATGAAATCTAATGCAGCCTTCATCATTGTAATGTCTAATAATCAGCCTTAAAAGTAGCAAAAGCATCATTAACAGCTTATTCATCATAGTCCAGTTGTCTGACTTGTATTTGTACTTGTATGTGTGTGAAAGAGAGAGATTTTTCTATGTCCATATTGGACTCAATTGCTGAAGTGCTTGTTTAAAGACTTCACTTGCTTGACACATTTAAAATGTTGATGCATTTATTTTAGGATTTCGACCAAACATTAAGATGACATATTTTTGAATATGAAATTAACTTATTGGGAATACGAAAAGTGTGAAGTTGGAAAATTGTTTAAACATAAAAATAAAATTTAGAAAATTTGAGGGAAATGAAAAATTTTAGTATTAAATTTTCTTAAATTCTGAGTGGAAATTACAACATTTTTTAAAAAATTTTAGACAAAATGAATATACCAAATTAATACTTAGATCTTCTTTAAAATACTTCGCTTAACAAGTAACTTTATTTTTCAATTCCACACCCCCTCCCGTTGTCTGTCCTTCTGTCTTTCTTTAACAAAATTTATTGAAATTTAAAGAAAAAATTGAATGTAAATTCCCAAGACTTTTTGGAAAAGCATTTCCAAATTTATTAAAAAATATTGTATCCAGATCAACTTTATTTATCCCAATTATATATAAAATATAACAGTTATGTAATTTTCCCTTTATAATCAGTTTAAACATATCCGTCCTTCTGTCATTCTATTCCATAACTTCTTAAAATTTTACTCAGTTTTTTCAAATGATATCAAGAAATTATCATTTTTTTCAATAGAAATAATATCCAGGATTAGTATTAAATTCTTCCTTTTCATTTTTTATTATATATTGACTTCATGCTTTAATCCAAAAAACCTAATGATGTCTGTCCCTCTGTGCATATTTTGTAAAATACACGTTATATGGACAGTAAATTTCTGAAAATGATAAAAAAATTACACAATTTTTGAAAACAAATTAACTCAATTATCTTTAGATCCCTCGTAACTATATAAAATTTAACATTTTGTGATGTTATCTCAACATTTATAAGTTTAATTTAGTCTGTCCTTCCGTCCGTCTGCCTGCATTTTTAAAATACTAATTCCATTTTTAAGTAAACGAATGTTTATCTGATCTCTTAAATGATATCTGAAAATGATCGCCTTAATTTATAAAACAAATATTTAATATACCCATTAATCTTTAAACTTACTTCATTACAAAACTTCTTAATTGTTGTAAAATCATTTCAATTGGAATCAATTTAAATAAGTCTGTCCTTCTGTCCGCTTGTACAACTTTTTACTTTAAAGCAAAAATCTCTAACTTCTTTAAATTTCATTCAGCTTTTTAAGAAGTATCTGTATATTATTGACTTTATTATTCAAATTTATATCCTAGATTAGCATTAAATTCTTTCTCTTAACATTGTGGACAATATATAACTTCATATTTCAATTCTTGAACTCCTACTAGTGTCTGTCCTTCCGTCTTTCTTGATTTAAAAATTCTTAACACAGGATATAATTTTCTAAGACTTATTAAGAAAGTAATATAAATTCCTTTTCATATCAATATTACCCGATAAATTTTATATCTCTCATAATTACATCACATATGAAAAACTGTATAAATTTTTTTGTTGTGGTCAACTTAAACATGTCCGTCCTTCTGTCCGCTTATACAATTTGTCATCATTTGGATAAAAACGAATTTCTTTAATTTTTAAACGCTCAATCTGCTTTAGAATACGTACTAAAAATTAATGAATTAATTGTCTAAATTAATATTCAGTAATAATATTTAACCTTCTTTATATTAGATTTTGGTAAAATAAATTTGTTTCTTTCCAAAAATAATAACTAATAATGTCTGTCCTTCTGTCTTTCCTTAGAGAAATTTATCTAAATCTTTATTTAATTAAATACATTTTCCGCAAATATTTTTTTAATTAATCCGTCTGTAGACAGTTTAATTAAATTTTTGAAAATTTAAACAGAAATCTGTTCCAATATTGGAAAACAGAAAAAGCGGTTCTAATTCTAAAGTCTTTGTGTCATATTTAGTCCTGCAAATTTCCTTCAATTTCTATTACTCTTGTGAAAAATCATAAAATATTAAAAGACAATTTCACTAAAAAATATCATTTCTAATCAACAATGACTTCTTTTTGCATTTTTTCCTTTTCTCCATAATCTCCATAAATCTTGGCACATGAACTCAAATCATTTAAGCATAAAACGATTCACTGTCATGTTCACACACTATAAGACACATCACACTATTTTACCTCCTTTCTTATCCTTCATATTGTTTTCCGAACAATTCCGCTATCTGGATTTAAAAATGAATACAATGAAATTGAAAACTAATAGACAGATATTTTTCATATAACCCCCCAGGAAATAAAACACAAAAACTAGAGAAAATCCAAATGGAATAGGGATCATTTTGTAACCGTAACATGTACAAAAAAAGTCATCTTTTTATCGCAGGAAAATGCTGCCAGGACTTAACTAAACGACAGGAAACGAAGACAAACTAACAGAAACTAAAAAGGAATATAACTTTAATAGACATCATCTCAAGAACTATCGCTGTCATATCAAAACAGCCAACAAAGTGGAAGAAATGAAACGAATAGAATTTTAAAACCAAAATAAGAGAAAAAAGACTCTAAATGACACGTAAGCAATTGATCAGATCTACGCGACACAAATATCAAATTGTAATCAACAAGATGAGAGTTTGAGTGAAGATGAAAATATTAAAAGAAAAATCTTTTTGATTTTAAAATTTATTTACTTTTATATTTTTTCCCCAAAATAAAGTTCTTTTCTATTTATTCAAATCAATAAAAAAAATTTTCAAAATATTTCAAATTAATTAAATTTTCAAAATTTTAGTTTTATTTGCCTTAAACAACCTAAAACTGACAATTAACTTTTCACAAGCTTTGTTGTATTAGCCTTTGGTCTCTTACACACACACACACACACTTCCACAAATATCCTTCCCCTTTAGCAACAAAACATAAATTATGAGTTTTAATTCTGTTTTCTTGGGGTTTCAAATGTTAAAATTATTTACAACTTTAATGTTGGCCACAATTTCTTCATGTCAGGCTATAATTCTTGGCGTGATTCTTACTTACTTTTTCGCCTCAAAAACCGTAAAATATCCTTTCTCTCTCTCGCTTCTTAATGGCAACAATCATACACATACACAAACATACTTGTATAGAAATACAAATAACAACGAAATTAAAGACAAACATAAGCGAATTTCAAAAACCTTTTGGTATTTAATTCAAAACTATGGAAGACTTTTGACGTTGAGACCCAAAAAAAACCCCAACAGTTCTCTGTAAGAGAGTATAAATTCTTTTCTAGAAATTTTTAATTAAAATCAATTCACTTGATAATAAACTTCCGCTTCTCTTCTAATCAAATCGTTTCTGGAAATCGAAAAAACTCACTTCCGGTAAATTAAATATTAACTCCATAGTAAAGTCCAAAGTTTGATCTATAGTATGGACCAAAGTTTGATCTATAGTATGGACCAAAGTTTGATCTATAGTATAGACCAAAGTTTGATCTATAGTATGGACCAAAGTTTGATCTATAGTATGGACCAAAGTTTGATCTATAGTATAGACCAAAGTTTGATCTATAGTATGGACCAAAGTTTGATCTATAGTATGGACCAAAGTTTGATCTATAGTATGGACCAAAGTTTGATCTGTAGTATGGACCAAAGTTTGATCTATAGTATGGACCAAAGTTTGATATATAGTATGGACCACAGTTTGATCTGTAGTATGGACCAAAGTTTGATCTATAGTATAGACCAAAGTTTGATCTATAGTATAGACCAAAGTTTGATCTATAGTATGGACCAAAGTTTGATCTATAGTATGGACAAAAGTTTGATCTATAGTATGGACAAAAGTTTGATCTGTATTAAAGACAAAAATTTAGTCCATAATAATGACTAAAGTTTACTCCAAAGTGTATTAATTAAATCTGTATTTGGATTATAGTTTAGTTTTTATATAGACTATAGTCGATATTCCCGAACTGCTGGTATATTCAAAATCACACTTACATATATACATTTATAAGTATATGTGTGAGTTCATCTTAACTGTAGGCTGTGTGAGGCAGATTGTCTGTGTTGCCACAAAAAATGGCTGGTAATGTACAACATATGAATTATTACTTAATATTGAAACACACACACACATATACACATTTGCAGATATTGGTTTAAAATATGACTTCATGGAAATATATATAAGGCATGAGGAAAAGGATGACCCTGGGAGAAAACACTTTTTAAAACAAAAATAAAAAATGAAATTCTAACACGATTCTAATTTAAAAAGTTTTTCACAGCTTAAATGTTCTTTTCAAATGACACAGCCTTAATTTAAAATATTTTTAGGGGAAACCCTAAATAAAGCTAATTTTAACTTTTTTTCTGGAGTATTTTGCAAGTCAACATTTAACCAAAAATACCAAATAAGACCATTTTCATATATTCAAGACATATTTGTACCTTTTTGTATGTGACTATTGACTTTTGTTTTGGTATAAGTAACTTCACCTAAGTGTATGTGAGTGTGTTTGTGACAGTCCAACAATACAATGATATGAAAAGCAACATTCCACATTCACTATTTCATACAGCAATGGTCTCATTAAACTTTAAACTTATAAACATAAAATACACATACAGAGAAACAGAGACAGACACAGATACACCAAGATAAACTATTACACATACACACACATTCAAACGAACTACAAGTCCTGTTAATGAAAATGTCTTAATGTGTGTTTGCCTGAAATAATATTTATGAAGTTTGTAGTTTTCATAAATTATGGACCAAAAACATTCAATTGCAAATGAGATGTTGGGAAAATTATTTAAGTTTTTCTTTTCAGAAAAATTTATATTTAATTAAATAAAGATTAAAACAAAAACAAAACAAAGGAGAAACAAGGAAAAAAGGGCTAGAATTGGAGAACAATTTCAAATTGATTTTCTCAAAACTGTTTTCAAAATATTGACTACTATTTTGAGTTAATGCAAAAAATGCAACATTTGCTATTTTAAATACTGAATAATTTAATCAATATTAACTTTTTTTTAATAAAAAGTTTAATAATTGCAGATATTTTTTAGGTTTTCTCCATTTTGTCCATTAATTTCAATCAAAATAATGTGATAAATGCTAATAGAAAACCAAAACCCTGTAGTTCTGAGCACTATTGATGAGAATATAGCATAAAAGTTTAGTCAGTAACATAAACTATAGTTTAGCTTAAAATATAGACTATAATTTAGTCTATTATTTAGACTGTAATTTATTCCATAGTTCAGTCAATAACAATAAACTATAGTTATGTCTATAGCGTAGTCCATATTGCATGCCGTAGTCTATAAGAGGAACTATAGTTCAGTCTATATTAAAGACAGCAGTATATTCTACAATGTAGCCTGTAAAAAAGACTACAGTTCAGCATAAAACATAGTCTATTTTTGGTTATATTATAAACTTATATATGTCTTTAATATGAAATAAAAACTATAGTTAAGTTGAATAAAAAGACTGTAATATAATTTGTAATACAGACCATAATTTGGTATATTACATGGACTACCGTTTCGTCTAAAATATAAACTATAATTTAGTCCATAAAATAAACTATAATTAGTCTCAATATTAACTGAAGTTTTTACTTTGTCTAGTGTGTAGTCTCTAATAAAGTATCTGTTTTAGTCCGAATATAAGCTTTAATTTACTATATTACAGGCTGCAGTTTAATCTATACTACTATATGCTATAGACTATGAATTAGTTTACAATATAGACTACTTTTAGTCTATAAATGTACTATAGTTTAGTTTGTAATATAAACTAATATTTAGTCTTATTATAGGACATCGTTAAGTCTACAAAATAGACTAAAGATTTGTCTTAATTTAAGCTATAGTTTTGTCTTTATAGTCTTTATAGTTTAGTGCTAATTAAACCAAAAAATATCATTAAAATAGACTATAGTTTCATCTTAAGATTGATCAAAATTTGAGTCTTAATATTTTCTATAGTCTAATGTAAAACTAGACTTTGGTTTAAAATAGACTATGGATTAGTCTATATAATAGATTACAGTCTAGTCTAATATATGTACTACAGTGTTTTTGGAATGAAGTCTTTAAGTTTAGTCTATAAAAATAGTCTAAAATTGATTATATTAAACAAACTATAATATTTTCTAAAAATCAAGGATTCAGGACCTTTTTCTTTTCCATATATCTAACTGACACATACATTTACTTAAATAACATCAACTACCACATTGTCATTATGGCCTTACAGTCATATGTCAGTTGTCATCATCATCAACAGCCTCAACATCAGCATCAGAATCAGCAGCAACAGCAATGCCAGCAATAGCAGCAAAAGTAACAGCAACATATACAACAACCAATGACAACTAAATGCTGTTCAACATTCTCACTGCCATCAATTAGAGTAATTAATTTCAGTTCTTTCTATTATTTTTTTTTGTTATTCTCTCTTTTATGGGAAAATAAATAGAACAGCAGAAATAACAACAGCAACAACAAAAAGCGCTATTTGATGCGAGAAAAAAGTGATAAAAATCGACAGATACACAAGTGTGAATAAATGAAAAAAAGGAGGAGAACGAAATTGAATTGAATAAAAACAATATTCTTCTAACACATACACATGCACGCACACACACGCACAAACATATAAACATTTTTCAAAAATTATTCTCAAACAGATCTGATAGACTTTTGTTAGATGACTATATACATACATACATACATACATACATACATACATACATACATACATACATACATACATGTGTCATTATATGAATGAGTTGATGAGCGTATGTATGTGTGTTTAAAAGGAAATGAAAGCATAAAGTAATGAAAAATCATGAGCACTATTATATTTCTACTTGTACTCTCCGGTGTATGTGGTTGAGTTTTTTATACTCTGTTGCATCTGTAGTGGTAAAATGGGGCAGTATTAAGTTTGCTATAGATCCACAGTTAGTAATATAATTTATTCAATAGTTAGGACTACAGTTTAGTCTCTATCCTTTAGCTAAGTCCTTAGAATATAGTTTAGTCTAAATCAAATATATAATTTAATCTTAAAACATAGTTAAATCTCAGAACTATAGTCTGGACTATTATTCAGAATGTAGTCTGCTTTTAAATAGGCGAAATCATCGAAAGATCTTGGACATGACTATAACACTCTGTAGCACCTCTAAACTTCCAACATCTCTAAATCCCGCCGGTACGATTAAAATGTATTTCCTCACCGGGATGGTAGATCACTTGAGCTCCATTATATTCACGACTAAATTGTAAAGGTTCAGACTTAACATAGTCTGAATGAAGTTGTCAACTCTTATTTCCATTGCCATCTGTCTTTAGGGAGTTTCGCTTGCGATTTTGAATCTAGGAAGAAGACAAGTTAAGCATCTTCCACCTTGTTATGACGAAATCCACAGAAAGTTGAATCGATAAGCCCAAATTGGGGCAAATATTGTCTATAAGCTCCAAGAATTGAGTAATGTAGTACTCCATATCCACATGTCTCCTTTCCAGCCATGTTTTTAGATCAGGAATAAGCCTTCCGGACCATCAGCCTTTTGTTTCATGTCTCATTTTTCATTACATTTTTCCTATGTATGGTCCAGCAATCACGTACGTTGCCCCTTCGATACAGTTCTGTAGGCATTACGTACTCTCATCGCTGTCAGTTTGCACTGGCATTTGCTGAAGTTTTAGCTTGTACGAAGATATTCCAAAGTAGAGATACAGAACCTTGTCAGTGTTGTGGTAAAGGTCTAGGCATTATTATCCTTCGGAAGCTCACCGAATTTTTGTCTTTTCTATATTATCGGAATATTTGAGTGCTTAAAACAACTGTTGAGCAGCATAATAAAAGAATTCTGATTATGATTGTACGACTTCCTTTACCATAAGATTTGGGATTCCATCAGGCCTATTCTACAGTCTAGACTGTAGTTTATTCTACAGTCTAGACTGTAGTTTATTCTACAGTCTAGACTGTAGTTTATTCTACAGTCTAGACTGTAGTTTATTCTACAGTCTAGACTGTAGTTTATTCTACAGTCTAGACTGTAGTTTATTCTACAGTCTAGACTGTAGTTTATTCTACAGTCTAGACTGTAGTTTATTCTACAGTCTAGACTGTAGTTTATTCTACAGTCTAGACTGTAGTTTATTCTACAGTCTAGACTGTAGTTTATTCTACAGTCTAGACTGTAGTTTATTCTACAGTCTAGACTGTAGTTTATTCTACAGTCTAGACTGTAGTTTATTCTACAGTCTAGACTGTAGTTTATTCTACAGTCTAGACTGTAGTTTATTCTACAGTCTAGACTGTAGTTTATTCTACAGTCTAGACTGTAGTTTATTCTACAGTCTAGACTGTAGTTTATTCTACAGTCTAGACTGTAGTTTATTCTACAGTCTAGACTGTAGTTTATTCTACAGTCTAGACTGTAGTTTATTCTACAGTCTAGACTGTAGTTTATTCTACAGTCTAGACTGTAGTTTATTCTACAGTACAGTCTAGACTGTAGTTTATTCTACAGTCTAGACTGTAGTTTATTCTACAGTCTAGACTGTAGTTTATTCTACAGTCTAGACTGTAGTTTATTCTACAGTCTAGACTGTAGTTTATTCTACAGTCTAGACTGTAGTTTATTCTACAGTCTAGACTGTAGTTTTCTAGTCTAGACTGTTTATTCTACAGTCTAGACTGTAGTTTATTCTACAGTCTAGACTGTAGTTTATTCTACAGTCTAGACTGTAGTTTATTCTACAGTCTAGACTGTAGTTTATTCTACAGTCTAGACTGTAGTTTATTCTACAGTCTAGACTGTAGTTTATTCTACAGTCTAGACTGTAGTTTATTCTACAGTCTAGACTGTAGTTTATTCTACAGTCTAGACTGTAGTTTATTCTACAGTCTAGACTGTAGTTTATTCTACAGTCTAGACTGTAGTTTATTCTACAGTCTAGACTGTAGTTTATTCTACAGTCTAGACTGTAGTTTATTCTACAGTCTAGACTGTAGTTTATTCTACAGTCTAGACTGTAGTTTATTCTACAGTCTAGACTGTAGTTTATTCTACAGTCTAGACTGTAGTTTATTCTACAGTCTAGACTGTAGTTTATTCTACAGTCTAGACTGTAGTTTATTCTACAGTCTAGACTGTAGTTTATTCTACAGTCTAGACTGTAGTTTATTCTACAGTCTAGACTGTAGTTTATTCTACAGTCTAGACTGTAGTTTATTCTACAGTCTAGACTGTAGTTTATTCTACAGTCTAGACTGTAGTTTATTCTACAGTCTAGACTGTAGTTTATTCTACAGTCTAGACTGTAGTTTATTCTACAGTCTAGACTGTAGTTTATTCTACAGTCTAGACTGTAGTTTATTCATCTAGACGTAGTTTTTATTCGATCGTCTAGACGGTAGTTTATTCGACAGTCTAGACCGTAGTTTATTCTATAGTCAAGACTATAATCTAGACTGTAGCATAGTCTACAATCTAGACTATAGTTAAGATTAGAGTATAGACTACAATTATAGTCTTGACTACAATATTGTCACTTTCACAAAACAGTGGTATTTTCAATTCGTTTTAGCTGCATCCATCATTTTTGCTGATTTTATTTCATTTAGAGTGAAAAAAGCTTTGTGTTTAACAGGGTTTCATTTTTTATTACAGTTTTTTTCCCACATTTTCCTGCTTTTGTTGGAATTGTAATTTAATCAAAGTATAAAAATCTAAAAAAGGAATTTTAATTTCTATAAAACAAAGGACGATCTTCTTCTTCATCATCATCATCGTCATTAACATTTCCCTGGATATGAGTGCTTTTTTCGTAGTTTTGCTTATTTTATGTGTTTTTGTGGGATTTTCGTTTTAGCAAAAGATTCTAAAAACGTTATTTTTTTATTATTTTAATGCATTTTTCCCGGAAAGAATCTTTTGTGGATTTATCAGCAAAAAAGGTGCAAATAATTAATAACATAGATTTCTCTCTTTTCTGCGAAAAAAGAAAAACACATTTCCTTTTTTTAATTACATTACTTTTAGCAAGAATGAGGAAAAAAGCATATAATTTTTACTTCAATTAAAGTTATTTTAAGATTATTATGATTAATTTTATTTCCCTTTTAATAAAAGAAAACATTATTTTCAGCTTCATAGAGAAATATGGAATGAAATTATTTGCTAAAAGTCGTTTTCGCTTTATTGATTGCTCTCACTTAAGTTTTTAAGTTAAACTTATGTTCGTCACTCAATTCTGTTATTTCTTCATTGATATAATTCATTTTTTGTTTTTTGTGCTCTCCTTCCCCAAACAAGACTTCAATATATCTTTGTCTCTGCTTTCGATTCCAATTACTTTTTAGCCCTCAGCTTCATCGACAATGACCACAAAACAAAACACAAGTAAGAACGTTAAAGTCGGTGAAGACCGACTTATGTAATACCCTACCGCCAAATTGTTGGTTTTAAATGGCAGTTACGAAAAGCTAATTAACGACCCTCGCATAATTTGATTTTCTCAATTATTCTCAAGCGTACTCTACGTCATTGTGATGCTATCGCATATGTGAAATTTATGCGTTTTAAAATTAAGTTTTCTGGGTGGTTATATGGGAGCTACAAGAAATTATGGACCGACCCTCGTATAATTTTGCACATTAATGTTTATCTTAATTTTACCATATGAGTTTTGTGAACATCAAAGTTATATTTTTAAGGGGCTTGTATGGGACCTCTAAAAAGCAATGGACCGACTGAGACATAATTTGAAATATCATAAGACTTATTTTAGCCAAATTTTGTTAAAATCGCCGGGAGGACATTTAAACGGGAGGTACCTGAAATATTGAATAATTAATAATTTGCACCAAATATCATCAATCAAATTTCGACCAGTTAGCCGGACAGACAGACGGATGGACTCAGAAAGCGTTTATATTTCTGTATGTTGCAAACATCAGCACAAACGCAAACTACCGCAACCATTTATGGTGGTGAAGGGTAAAAAAAACTTCAGACATCAAATTGTGTCCGAAAACTCTTATTCAACCACAAATAGCAGTCACGACTTTATTCATTGATATTATTTTCCTTCTTTTTTCTCCTTAAATATGAGTTTCAAGTATTTTCTTCCTTTTAGCTCGTAAATCAAAAAATAATGATGACGAATCGAGTTGTTGGCAAAAGCAATTTCTAAGTCAATACATTTGGAAATAGAAATAAATGTAAAATATGGGAAAAAAGGAGAATATTTATAAAAAGGAGGGAAATTTTTCTATCACAATTTTTATTCTTTTGGAAAATTGCAGTTAATTTGTTTTCATTTGTTGGTAAATAAATTTTAATAAAAAATCATAATAAAACTATCAAAATCCACTCAATTTAATAAATTAAAAATTTATAAAAAAATAATCCCAAATTAAGGTTATTTTTGCATTAAATACCTTTTTGAATGATTTGTAATTACAACTTAGGCTTAAAACGCAAAATTCACCAAAAAATCATTAAATTCAACAAATTTAAAATTGAACAAAATTTTATCACACATTTAGTTTATTTTGGCTTTTAATACAATATTTACTGAGTGATTGACGATTTTAAGTTAATTTTTGTTTCTAAACTTCCTAAATCGATTTTTTTTTCAAATTCGGTTGAGCCGAATCCTTAATTCCCTTCACCACAAATGCATGTGAAGTGAATACGTTATGTTTCATATTTACACACTCACATATACAGTCACAGACGTATTTGATATATAACGATTTTTCTTTAATATAAAACATTATAATAAAATATCTTTCTAATTTATCGATTTATAATTGCCTCAGATATCGGTCTAGAGCTTTTAAAACACCCAACCGATTTTGCTGCTTTCAAACTGGAAATTTTTTACAGATATAAAAAATTCTCAGGTCAATTTTGTGCCAACAAGAAACAGACAGGCGGACATATCTAAATCGACTGATTTTAATGCAAGATTTTTTTGATTTCAGTTGTCACCACTCTTCACCACTTGTGGCGGTGGAGGGTATAAAAATATCACAAATTAAGGTTATTGAGGCGGAATTTACTGAGTTTTAACGATCCTAAATTTAGTAAAGGAGTTTTGAAATTTCAAAAAAGTAATAACGAATTAAGGTTAGTTTAGCAATATCATTAACGATTTTAATGTTTTCCGTGATTTTTTTTTTTCAAATTTTGAAAAAGTGATTAAATTTAATTTATTTTGGAAAGAAATAATTTAGTGAAATTTTAAGATTTTCACTTTAGGGATCTATTAAGAATTTAGGGATCTATTAAGAATTCTAACTTTTTTAAGAGATTTTTGAAAATTTTACAAATTGATCATGGATTTTTTATTGCTTAAATATACTTTAATCGTAACAAATAGTAAAACCTAAAAAATCGCTTAAAAAAGAATTTGTGTTCTTCTTTAATGGCTTAATTGCGAAAACAATATCTAAAACTAAAAAATATCATATTAAATTTGTGCATATAATATAAGTAATTGTCAATAATATACCGAATCTAGAATAGACGAAAAATCGCTCAAATGAATAAAATCGCTAAAAATTCATAAATTTGATTTAAATTAAAACTGATTTTAATTGCATCACATTTGCCCGAGTTATAATTAATTAATTTTAATACTAAATCTTTAATAAACGCTGAAAAAAAGAAAAACGATACAATTTAAAAAATCGGAAAAAAGTGAAAATTCTTAACTAAAAAAATCGCTGGAATGTAGAAATCTCTAAAACAAAAAATCTTTCTAAAATAAATTTAAGCGCTAAATTAAAATTTTCAAATATCTGCAAAGTATCTTTTAATATAATTTCTGTAAAATATATTGAAAAAACTGTAATGCAAAAATCGCTAAAATGAAAAAATCTTTCTAGAAATAATTTAAGAGCAAATTTTAAAGTATCGTCAATTCTGCTTCAATACAATAAAACTGTAAACATTTTGAAAATGATGAAAATGTTAAAAAATCATTAAAATGGCGAAAATCGCTAAAATAGCAAAAAACGCTTAAATATAAAAATGTGTGTATTTAACTAGAAGTTAAATATAATTTGTTTTATTAATAATAAAGAAGGATTTCATCACATAATCCACCCAAAATCATATAAAAATCATATAAATGTTCTGGCAACACATTTTTTCTTTCATTTGACGAAAATCGCTAAAAAAGGAAAAAAACGCTTTTATATAAAAAACGTGTGCAGTTAATTGTGAGTTAAATTTAATTAAATTTATCAATATAAAGAAGAAGATTTAATCAAACAACCCACCTGGAATCATATAAAAATCATATAAATGTTCTTGCAACATATTTTTCTCCTCTTAATAAACGTAAAACAACACATTTCACTTTAAATCTAAAAACAGGATAAAATTCTAAAACACGTATGGCGTCACCAGACACATTGATGGGAACAAACAAACTTTTAGTTCTAACGCCTCTTTACGCCTCTAAAAAAAAGAGATACAAACTCACAGATAAAGTTTAAATTTGTGACATCTGTGTGTTTGTGAGTGTGTGTGTGAGTGTATACATATGAGCGTCTATAAGTCTATGTATTTGATAAAAATGATGTTGTTACAAGAAAAATATTTTGTATTTGTATATATTTTTTTTTGCTATAATAAATATTTTGCTATAACGATGCTTTTGTATGCCAACTGATCTCATAATCATCTCGTAATACTTTATGGTTTACAATCACACACACACATGCAAGTTTATGTGTATTTTTTTACAAAATATGTAATTTAGCAAAGGCCACAAAATAGAGTTGAATACATGCAACAACAAAAAGTGTAGGAAAGTAAAGGAAAGAAAAACAGGGCAGTTTTTTATAAGTTTGACTAAATAAATAGACGATTAAGTCATGCAGGCAAAAAAGACAGGCAGTCACTCAGTCAGCCAGCAAGCATGTAAGGCAGCTTATATGGCATCTTGTTTAACCCACTTCTTCTTAAATATTGTGGCAGCCTGCCTACCTCCTGCTTAACCATATTACGAGGCACAATGCCAAGCTTAAGTAAACAACAACAAAAATATTAAATATCATCAACGTTTTACGTTATTTTTCTTGCATCTCGTTGTTTTTTTTTATTACCAGCTCTACTGCTGTTTTTCTTTAAAGCTTATGAATGAATAAAATGTTATATTTAGAGCATGAATTATGTTTGCGGAAATTATATGACGTTCAGTAATATAAAGTGCAAAAGATCAAAATGGAACCAACTATTTGATCAGGGGTAAAATTTCAGCGAGAGACTTAATGAGATGTTAAATAAATTTAAAAATTTCCAAACAAATTATGTAAAATGGAACCATTTTCTACCAGCGTTTTAAAGAAGAGACATTTCTGCACTAAAACGCATTAACTCGATTACCCTCAAATGTTTCTGTTCAATACAATCGTGTCCGTCCTTCCGTCTATCCTTAAAAAGTAGTTAAAAATAAAGTGCATTTTTATGCCACGAGAAATTATAAAACATTTAATTACGCCCCAAATATATTTTTATTTTCTTTACACCTTCCAAAATTATAGATACATGCCTTACCGGAATATAAGACTTAAGCTATGGTGCTACTTCTACTGCATTTAATGAGGTCCGTCCTTCCGTCTGTCTTTAGAAAATAATTTCCAATTTCTATCAGTTGGTGCTCTTCATCTATTTCACACTCTCTTTCTACCGATACACACAATTTAATCCTTCGCCTACAACAACTAAATAACACTTTTAATATAAAACACGTAGAAACACAGGAAAACAACATCAAATTTATCCCATAAAAAACAAACAACAAAAAGAGATTGACAATACAGAACCAAAAATACGCTAAAATTTCTCAAACTTTTTCCTTTTCAGAACAGAAGAAATTTCGCATACATTTTTTTAAGAGAAAATTTCGAAAAAAATTTCTTTTAAGAGAAAATTTCGTAAAAATTTTCTTTTAAGAGAAAATTTCGTAAAAATTTTCTTTTAAGAGAAAATTTCGTAAAAATTTTCCTTTAAGAGAAAATTTCGTAAAAATTTTCTTTTAGGAGAAAATTTCGTAAAAATTTTCTTTTAAGAGAAAATTTCGTAAAAATTTTCTTTTAAGAGAAAATTTCGTAAAAATTTTCTTTAAAGAGAAAATTTCGTAAAAATTTTCTTTAAGAGAAAATTTCGTAAAAATTTTCTTTAAAGAGAAAATTTTGTAAAAATTTTCTTCTAAAGGAAAATTTCGTAAAAATTTTCTTCTAAAGGAAAATTTCGTAAAAATTTTCTTCTAAAGGAAAATTTCGTAAAAATTTTCTTCTAAAGGAAAATTTCGTAAAAATTTTCTTCTAAAGGAAAATTTCGTAAAAATTTTCTTCTAAAGGAAAATTTCGTAAAAATTTTCTTTTAAGAGAAAATTTCGTAAAAATTTTCTTTTAAGAGAAAATTTCGTAAAAATTTTCTTTTAAGAGAAAATTTCGTAAAAATTTTCTTTTAAGAGAAAATTTCGTAAAAATTTTCTTTTAAGAGAAAATTTCGTAAAAATTTTCTTTTAAGAGAAAATTTCGTAAAAATTTTCTTTTAAGAGAAAATTTCGTAAAAATTTTCTTTTAAGAGAAAATTTCGTAAAAATTTTCTTTTAAGAGAAAATTTCGTAAAAATTTTCTTTTAAGAGAAAATTTCATAAAAATTTTCTTTTAAGAGAAAATTTCATAAAAATTTTCTTTTAAGAGAAAATTTCATAAAAATTTTCTTTTAAGAGAAAATTTCATAAAAATTTTCTTTTAAGAGAAAATTTCATAAAAATTTTCTTTTAAGAGAAAATTTCATAAAAATTTTCTTTTAAGAGAAAATTTCATAAAAATTTTCTTTTAAGAGAAAATTTCATAAAAATTTTCTTTTAAGAGAAAATTTCATAAAAATTTTCTTTTAAGAGAAAATTTCATAAAAATTTTCTTTTAAGAGAAAATTTCATAAAAATTTTCTTTTAAGAGAAAATTTCATAAAAATTTTCTTTTAAGAGAAAATTTCATAAAAATTTTCTTTTAAGAGAAAATTTCATAAAAATTTTCTTTTAAGAGAAAATTTCATAAAAATTTTCTTTTAAGAGAAAATTTCATAAAAAATTTCTTTTAAGAGAAAATTTCATAAAAATTTTCTTTTAAGAGAAAATTTCGTAAAAATTTTCTTTTAAGAGAAAAATTTCGCATAAATTTCCTCTTTTAAGAAAAATTTCGTGTGAAGAGAAAATTTTCTAGAAACATTTTGATGAAGAGAAATTTTTTTGTGAAAAGAAAAATTTCATGTGCAAACAAATCATTCCAAAATTTTTTTTTAAGAGAACATTTTCTTAGAAAATTCTTTGAAGAGAAATTTAATCAAATGTTACTTCCGGTATGATTTGCCTTTATATATCCTGTTTTACGATTGAAGAGAGTAGAAGGAGGTGGAAGGTTATAAAATTTATATCTTCAGTTTAAACGAAGAAATAAAAAGTTTGTCATCTATATTGTTGTAGTTGTTGCTTTTGCTCTAACTGATGTTGGTTTTTATTATGTTGTTGTTGTTGATGTTGTTTATCATAAATAACAAACATGAGAAAATGAGCTTCATTAATACGGAGAATAAAAAATTAATGAGAAAAGGTGTTATATTCTTAATGTTTTTGTTGTTGCTACTTTGTTGAAATGTCAACAAAACCAAAAAAAGAAGAAAAACAAAAATTAACACTTCACACATGCAAACACAGAAGTGAGAAACCGGAAATACTTGTATTTAAGTCTTTTTTTTAGAAAATTAAAAGGAAGAAAGTTTTTAGGATTTTCTTTTCATTTGATATGCAAAGGGAGTTATTTTGTGAGAGAGTGAGTGTTCAATTTCTGTGGTTTCTTATTTTTAATTTTTGTTAACATACTATGGTTGTTCTGATGTGATTTATAACTATAATATGTTTGTGGTAACCAAGAAACGATTGAGATTTGTAATTTTATTATTTCGTCAAATTTGATTAATTTCTCAGAAAAAAATATAGAAAAATATTAAACTATGAAAATTGGAAATAAATGCCAATAAATTGTCAACAAATCACTTTATTTTCATCATCCAACTTATTGATTGGAAAAAAACTCTTTCCTAAACTTCAAAATTTATCCTGAGATTGATGCGCTTTTTTTCACCAAAACCTCCGCTTAGATTTTTTATTTTTGAAAAAATAATAAAAACATCTCATAAATGAAGACAAAAGAGAAAAAAGGAATAATTGAAAAAAGTCTATATCAAACCATAACGCATTCTTTTTTTCTCAACCAGCAAAAATATGTTTGCAATTGAAAATGATTGATTATTGAATTCATTGAATGAATGAATAACTTACTTCATTTCAGATGCTGCTCCGCTCCACTCTGCTTCTGTAGAATATAACTTTTTTATTTAAAATCAACAGACTCTACTTCGGGCAACTGCAGCAGGGTTGAGGGGGACGAATTTGCGGTTTCGATTTCAGAACACGTTTTAACCATCAATCATTTGTCTGTTGAATAGAAAAGTAGAAAAATTGTTAAAATACAAATTGAAAAAATACAAACATTTTAACGATAAAGCGGGAACAAAAAAAATTGACTAAAAATAAGCTGCAAAAAATTGATACTTTTTCCAAAAAAAAGGAAGAAATTAATTTCCATAATCAATTGTTTATGGCTGCAGAAACAGATAAGAAAAAAGTTTCTCTTTAGTTTTAAAAAGTTTAAAATAAATTTGAGTTAAAAAAAAACTTATTCCCTCCAATTTTCTGAAAACTTTTTCTTCTGTCAAAATTTATTTGTTTAAAAATTTTGACATCAAAATAATTGAGGAATTAAAAAACTAAATTTATTTTTATGTAAAAAATTACACCGCAAGACTGATCGAATCTGGTCTTAAGAGTAGACCATAAACTAGACTAAAGAAAAAACTAAAAACTAGTCATTAGGGCAGACTATAGACTGGTCTATATAGAGCAGACTATAAACTGGTTTATATAGAGCAGACTATAAACTGGTCTATATAGAGCAGACTATAAACTTGTCTATATAGAGCAGACTATAAACTGGTCTATATAGAGCAGACTATAAACTGGTCTATATAGAGCAGACTATAAACTGGTCTATAAAGAGCAGACTATAAACTGGTCTATATAGAGCAGACTAAAACTGGTCTATATAGAGCAGACTATAAACTGGTCTATATAGAGCAGACTATAAACTGGTCTATATAGAGCAGACTATAAACTGATATAGAGCAGATATAAACTGGTCTATATAGAGCAGATCTATAAGACAGAGTGTCTACAGAGCAGAAACTATAAACTGGTCTATATAGAGCAGACTATAAACTGGTCTATATAGAGCAGACTATAAACTGGTCTATATAGAGCAGACATAAATAAACTGGTCTATATAGAGCAGAGCAGACTATAAACAGACTATAAACTAGAGGTCTATATAGAGCAGACTATATAACTGGTCTATATAGAGCAGACTATAAACTGGTCTATATAGAGCAGACTATAAACTGGTCTATATAGAGCAGACTATAAACTGGTCTATATAGAGCAGACTATAAACTGGTCTATAGAGCAGACTTTAAACTGGTCTATAGAAGAGACTATAAACTGGTCTTATTAGGCAGACTATAAATGGTCTAAGAGCAGACTTTAAACTGGTCTATAAAACAGACTATAAAACTCGTCTATTAAAAATGTTCTTGCTATAAATTTTATTTATCATATTTTTGTCTGACGATTAAACAGCTTAAGAAACCTCAAATTTATTGACTTAATATTGTTATTTTGGGTTTGATTTAAGTCTTTCTCTAGAAAAATGGCCTAAAATTAAATTAACATAACAAAAACAAAACCTTAAAGACTTCCTTAATCTTGTTAGCAAATGTCTAGAGATAACAAGAGCAAAAGGTCATTAAATATTTGACCCCTCACACTTCTTTCCCTGAAAGACTCTTGAGTGTAAATTTACAACGACCTCACACACAAACATTTTTATATTTGAAGAATTTTAGGGAGGAATTTTTGTTAAAATACGAATTTGTTTATTTAGATTTTTTTTTGTTTTTATTTTTATTATTTATTATTTATTTAAACATTATGATTCTTTAATTGACGGAAAGGCGTATTGTTTTTTTCCTTTTTCTTTTGTTATTTATTCTCTATTTTGTTGATTTGTAACTCCTTTTTGGAAAACAAAAACAACAACAAATAATGATGATGATGATGACGATGAAAATCAGGCCAAATCATAAATGTATATTGAAGGCTTTAAGTTTGACTTGTGTGTGTGTGTGTGTTTTCTGTGTACATTTTTATTTGTTTTCAGGGCGTTTACAAAAACATCAATGGATCAGACAAAATTATATACATTTTTTTCCAAAATACTAAGAATTAATCATAATTTATGAAGTTTCTTATATTTATACCCTACAACACCGTAGGTGTTGTGCGTTTGTGATGATGTTTGTGACATACAGAGAAAATAGTGTCATACCCAGGTTTATGTATTCTGTGAAATTCAGAATCACTTTCTGAGTCGATTTAACACTGTCTGTCTGCCCGTCAGACTGGCTGTCCATATAAACATTTTAAATACTCTAAAGGTCGCAATTTTCGAGATATCTTAATGAATATTATTATTTAGGTTCAAGGGCGAAGCCTATTTAAATTGGCTCTTCTTTTTTTAGTATTTAAGGTACCTCCCATACAAATTTCTTCCCGTAATGAGATTTAAAGCACGTTTATATTAAGCGATTTTAACAAATAAAGCAACAATAAAATGCTTAATTTTGCGAGGGTCGTTCCATTTATTCTCTTCTGTCCCATATAAGCTGTAATAATTTAAGTTATGAAAAATATAAACAAAAATCGATGTGCAAAATTATTCAAGGGTCGATCCATAATTTCTTGTAGCTCCCATTTAACCCTCCTCAAACATTCCTTTTAAAACGCTTGAATTTCACATAAATGTTAACGTCACAATAATGTACAGCACACTTGAGAATTAATCAAAAAATAAAATTAAACGAGGGTCGGGAATTACTTTTTTGTAATAACCATTGTGGTGTAGGGTATTATATAAGTCGGACTTGACCGACTATAATATTCATACTTGTTTCTTTTTTTGTCTTTCATTGTAAATTTAACATTATCGTTATTGATATTTTAGTTTTGGTTTTAAAGAAGTTAAGACACCTTGAAGAGTGCCCTACCTGGATAATTAAAATTTAGATTTAAATCAACTTGAAGTCCAAAGTATTAGATAAAATTTAGTCAAGTTTGTCTAGAATGTAGCCTGCATTCCTCTTATATTTGCTATTAAAAATCAGCGACATTGGTTTAATAGAAAAAAAGTTATAGACCGATTTCTGGCACAACGTCTAAATCTTAAAAAGCAAATTCTGCCTAAATGACTCAATTCATTACATGAAATTTGGCACTACAAAAGAACTTTAAATCAGGAAATTTTTAACATTTTCTAATAAGGGGCAGAGACAGCAGCGGCCGCCAAAAATTTAAATATTTATTGTTGCATAACTTAAGATTTATTACAGCGTTTTTTACGATAATATATAACTTATTTAAAGTAGTGCACTTTAACTCACTTCTATCTCTTTAAGTTTTTCTTATTAGTTTCTACAAAAAGAATTCCTCTTCCCACTAACGAATTTAATGGGAAAAAAACTCCAGCAGAAAAAATATTCCACAATTGAAATGTTTATATCGCAAGGCAGCCTCCGGCCTAAAAGTGTTTTTATGGTTGGTTGAGCAAAGTCGTAATTATGTATGAATTGTTTACAACAATCATTCATTGTTGTTGTATTTGATGAATAAATCAGTTGTTGGTGTCCCAAACTCTTAACCTTCATCGACCTCCCTCTCTCCCCACAAAAATGCTGTAAATCTGTTAATATAAAACATCTTGGCGTTTAATATTTTAAGCGTAATTTTCCTCCAAAAAAAGTGAAATAAGAAAAAATTCATTAATTTTGTTTGTTTTGTAGTAACAAAATTCATTAAAGTCTTTTGCAAAATTTAAAACTTAATTACAGAGTTAAAATATATTACTTTTCCAAAAAATTACGTCCATCAAAGCGTTCATTATTGAAGACCACCAAAATATAACTATTGACAACATTGTTAAAAGAGTAAATTACTTGTCAGTCTTATTAATATTTAATCGTTAAGTCTTTTTCACAAAACCTGCTACACCCTCTTCTCCACCTCCAACTTCTACATTTAACTGCGTCTTAATTAAATCGTCCATCACTGTTGTTAATAATTTTGAGGGGTAAAAAGTGTGTCAAAGACTTCATTTGGTTTTGTATAAATCAGAAATTATTTTTAGTGAAAAATTAATTTTTGGAAAAGTAACAATAATTATGGAAGTTGGGGAAAAAGTGAATAAATTTTAATTATTAAAATTATTACAAGATTAAGTTACAAACTAAAACTACAATTTATCGCATAATTCTGGCAAATGAAGAACGAAAATCTTTTAACTAAAAATCAAATTTAGAATTTTTGATGAGAGTTGAAATTTTTAAAGAGAATTGGAATTTTTAATGAAATTTCGAAATTTAACTGAAATATTCAATTTTAAGTCAAAATTCGATTACAATTTAAAATTTTGCTTTTTCTGAAATTTTTGAATTTTTAGTGAAAATTTTGAATTTTTTTTCAATATGTGAATTTTTGGTGAAATGTTATAAATTCACGAAAATTTGAATTTTTATAATAAAAAAAGATTTGTTGAACATTTGAACTGAACCAGAACTGAACTAAAACTGAATTAGAACTGAACTAGAACCGAACTAGAACCAAACTAGAACTGAAGTAGAATCTTAACTAGAACTGAACTAGAACTGAACTAAAACTGAATTAGAACTGAAATAGAACTGAACTAGAACTAAACTACAACTGAGCTACAACTGAACTTGAACTGGAACTAGAATTGAAATAGAACTGAAATAGAACCGAACTAGAACTGAACTACAACTAACCTACAACTGAACTAGAACCGAACTAGAACTGAACTAGAACTAAACTAGAACTGAACTAGAACTGAACTAGAACCGAACTAGAACTGAACTAGAACTGAACTAGAATCTTAACTTGAACTGGAACTAGAACTGAAATAGAACTGAACTAGAACCGAACTAGAACTGAACTACAACTGAACTAGAACCGAACTAGAACTGAAGTAGAATCTTAACTAGAACTGAACTTGAACTGGAACTAGAACTGAAATAGAACTGAAGTAGAACTGAAATAGAACTGAACTAAAACTGAAATAGAACTGAACTACAACTGAACTAGAACTGAATTAGAACTGAACTACAACTGAACTAGAACCGAACTAAAACTGAATTAGAATCTGAATCTAGAATCTTAAATATTTAAATTGATCAAAGTAAAAAGTCTTTGTTTTGTGAAATTTCCATTAGACATTTTCAGCATCAATTTTCAAAACTAATTTTCTTAAGCAGCGGTTAATTTTTAAATATTTGTCTTAAAGCTTTCTTAAGGTTCTCTTAGTCCAAGTTTTTTTGTTCTTAGAAATAAAAAGAAAATATTTTAAACCAATAAAATTTAATGCACAAAAGTTTAATAAAGTTTAAACAAATTGTGGTATAAGAGATTCTATAGTTTAAGTTTCCATTTAGTTTTAAGTTTTAGTTAGCCTACTAACTATGCATACATATACATATACATATGCTTATACATATACGTATGCATATATATTTCTATATTTCTATAGTCTTTTGTTAGTTTGTTAATATAAATTAAGTTTCTCTAGTTAATTTTATTACATCATCACATGAACAACATAATAACAATAAGTCTAAGGAGTATAAAAAGAGAGTTAGTGGGAGAGTGAGGGAGGGAGAGAGAGAAAGAAAGAGATGCACTTTTCATTGTAAAGAAATGGAAAAGTTTGTAAATTATAACTTTGTTGCCTCTTAACCAAATAGAATTTATATTTTAAAGTTTATAGTTTGATGTTAAAATAACATTCATTCACTCACTCACTCGCTCACTCACTCATTCGTTCATTCGTTTATTCAACCAAGAACTGACAGTCAGCTGTTCTTCAGTTATACATCTTATACGAGGGATCAATTGGGGAGTCAAAGATAATGAAATATTTGTTTATAAGCCAGAACTTAACCAAGAACTGAAGAAGGAAATGTACTGGAAATGCATCAGCAAATGAGAAAAGAACTAAACTAAGAACAGAGTAACTGAACTGAAGGATGAACTACAGGGTGTACTAGAATCTGAAGTAATACGAAGTTATAACTGTTTTAGGAATTCTACTAGAAACTTAAATGAAAACTGAGCTAGAAACTGATGTAAGAACAGGACTAAAGACTGAACTAATAACTTAATTGAGAACTGAACTAGAAACTAAAAAAACTGTAGTAATAACTTAACTGGGAACTGAAATAAATACTGTACAAATAGGCACAACACTTGGAATAGAACTAGCAACATTAACTGAGCCTTGGACTAAGCATTGAAATAAGAATTATGACTTAAACTGAAATAGGAACTGACTTAAGACCTGAACTATGAACACAAACTGACATGTCGAACTAACTAAGTCTTCTGCTTTGAGAATTGAATCAAGAACCAGACTAAAACTAATATAAGAATTCTACTGGGAAATGTAAGAATGATCTGAACAAATAATTCAAGTAAGAACTGTACTAGGAACTGAGGTAGAAATTGAAGACCTCAACTAGAGCTGAAGTGACGAAACTGAAGTGAATTAGAAACCAAACTAATAACTGAACCAAGAACTGAAAAAGGAGCAGAGTTAAGAACTGAGAACTGAACGGAATGGGAATATAAAATGGAACTGAACTGAGAACTGACAAAGGATCTGTACTAAAAAACACCTAAGTGCTGACTGGAAAACTGAACTTAAAACGAGTTAGAAATCGAAGTAGGAACTTGTGTAAGTATAAAACTAGAATCTAAAGCAGTTGCTGAACTATGGAAGGAACTAGTAACTCCGTAAGGATCAGAAATAGCAATTTAAATAAGATTTAAACCACGAACTGAATTATGAAATGAAGAAGGAATTGAACGAGGAAAAGAAATAAAAACTTAACCTGGAACTGGATTAAAGAAACGAATGGGGAAAAACGAAACTGAAATTGTTATTGAACTGGGAATTAAATTGGAAAAGAGCTAAGAAATTAACTACACACTGAACTTTGAACCGAACTAGGAAAACAACTACGATTTGAACTAAAAACTACAAATGGGAACTGAAATAAGAATGTTCAATCGGGAAGTGGACTAACAATTGAACGAAAGAGCAAAATAACAGTATTTCTCACTCTCTCTCTCTAAATATTCTATGTCTGACCCTCGTTAATTTTCCTATGTATTACAAATGTATGTTAGTATTTGTGTAAATAATATATTTGCATTTCTCTTTTCTTCTAAACTAAACAATAAAATAAAGTTATTCCTTGGAATTTAAGCTTAATATTAGTTTCTATTGAATAAAATGTGATTCAAAAACTTTAATTTCAATTTGAAATAAACACATTTCACTGATGCAGAACAGCCACCGTTGAACTTCTTACGCTTCCTTTGCATTTCCAATGGAATATGGTGAAGGACCTGGCATCAGGTAAATTTTGCAAAAAGTTTCATTTCAATGCAAAAGACATTTCAGTTACATGTTACGATTGTTGTAAAGCAGCGTAGCAGTGCTTCATTGCTATTTACTGCTTAATATTTCTTTCGGTGGTAAATTATGGCTGTAAAATTTCAAGCTGCCACAGTTCACACTCTGTTGAAGATGTTCTCCTAGAGCCTTTGCCCCTCTTGCATTTCGTTTGTTGGAATGCAACAAAACTGTGAACATGTTTAAAAGGGATGCTTTTCAGAAAACTTTATTTTAAGTTCTACTGCTGCTGCTGCTGCTATTGGAATTAGTATTAGATTTTACTATTTTATTATTTTGTGTTTAACTTTGTAATTTAATATTATTTTATGTATTTCATCAGTTACTTTACTTACGTTTGTCTTAATATTTTGTATATTTCTTTAACCTAGAATTTCCTTAAAGTTTCTTTTATTGCTTTTGTATCCTTAATAAAGAGTGTGTGTATGTGAATGTAAGTCTTTCTGGTTCTCCTCATTGTAAACGTCGTTGTGAAATGACTTTGCACGTTTTCGAGGTAATAAAAAATTATGAACTGCCTCAGCTACGTGCAGGGTAACAAAAAACAAGTTTCAAATATTTATTCACATTTTTGCAATGGAAGAACAAATTTTTGGAACAGAGTCACGGCAAAGGGACAAATTTGATCTAAAAAATGTTAATTTTTAACTTAACACGCTGAACAGTACTAAAACCACTGACTAGAAACTGAATCAGAACCTTAATTAAGAAATCAACCATGAAACTGAACTGGGAACTAGAGCTGAACTAAAAACTAAACTAGAACTGAACTACAACCGAAGTTAAAATGAACTGGGAACTTTACTAGAAAATAAACAAAGATCTGGTGAATGAACTTGGAACTGAACTGCAAACTGAACTTTAGTGTACATCAGAGATTAAACTAGAAATAGCACTTGGAACTAAAAAAGACTTGGAGTAGGAAATGATTTGAAATCTTAACTAAGAAATGAAATAAAAAGTGAAATTAAAACTGAGTAAGAAAGTGAATTAAGAATTTAATTAGAAACAAAAATAAAATCAGAACTTGAAAATTAAACAAAGACTGAACAAGAATGGAACAGTTGCTGGTGAAAAGAACTGAGCAAGAAAATAAAGCAAAAAATCAAATTGGACTTAACTAGAAACTTAATTGAACTTGGAAACGAATTGGGAACAGAAGTGAAAACTAAGAAAGGAACTGCTAACTGAAATAAAGGCTGCAATAGAATCTAAATAATAAAACAGATAAGGAACTGAATCGAAATACAAACTAAAATAAAATCTGAAGAAGGAATGGAAATGCCACAAAAGCTGGACTTAGAACTGAATTACTAATGAAGCAAAAATTCAACTTGGAATTGAACTGAGCATTTAACATGGAATTGAACAAGAAACTTAACTGAAAACTGAACTAAGAATTGTGCTAGAAACTGAGCAGTTAGCGCAAATAAAAACTGAATTAGGAACTGAAACCAGAACTTAACTAGAAACTGAAAGAGAAATTGAACGAGAAACTAAAGTAGATGTCCAATTATGAACTGAACTAGAACAGAAATAATAAATGAATTATGAAGTTAACTTGAAACTTAATTAAGAACTGAACTGAAACTGAACTGGAACTGAACTGGAACTAAACTGCACATTGTACTTAACTAGCAAATAAACTCGTAGTTGTAATAGAAAGTGAACTAGAACTACGAACTGAATAACGTTCCTAACTACGAAATGATCTGCGAAATGAAGTTAAAAATGAACTTAGAATAAAATCAAAAAAGGAAATGGAAGTTGGGAATATAACTATGAACTGAAGTGCAAACTAGACTTGGAACTTTAGAGTAAAGGGAGCTAGGAAATGCTGATATATGTACTGATCTAACAAATGCAGTTGTGGCTGAATTAAAATATTAACTGGATCTGAATTTGAATTGGAAACAGAACTAGGAACTGAATCGGAAACGAAGTAGGCAACTGAATTTGAAGCTCCTTCAATAATTTAATTAGAAGCTAAATCTGGAACTTAACTAGGAGTTGATCTAAACACTAAATTAGGAACTTCACCAGAAAGTAATCTAGAAATTGAATTATGAACTTAATAGAGCAGGGAATATAGTCATAAACTGAAGTACAAACTGGAATTGGAACTGTAGAATAAAGGAGGAATTGAAGTAAAGACTAAAATGGGAATTCGTAGCTGAAGTGGAAAGTGTAACCTGAATTTAAGCTGAACAATTGAAGTTGAAATCACAACCCAAACTGAAATAAGAAATGTTCTAGGAACAGAAGCAAAAACTGAACTAAAAGCTCAACTAAGAACTGAAATTGGGAACAGAGAAACTGGACTTGGAACTGAAGCATAAACAGAACTTGGAAATGAACTATGAAATTGAAATAGAAAGGAGTTTGAATAAGAACTATAAGACGAAATAGTGGCTGAACAAAATCTGAGTTTATCAGAAAATATGTTTCTCTACCCCCCCATTAAATATATACATTTTCCCCCTGTCACTGTCACATTTGCAAACATTGAAGTTTGTGTATTTCTTCCTTCTTTTTTTTTACTTTCAGAAATTTTATTGTTTTTATCGTTCGTTTTCCATAGACTCCCAAGAATTGTAGTCACATTCTAAATTATTCACTTTTAACGGTTTCACCTAAAAGATATATATGTCTATGTGTGTGTGTGTGTGTGTGTTTGTGTTGAAATTTATACAAAAGTATCTACAGGCCCTGTCTGGTTGAATGAATAAATTAGAAACGACGAAATTCTATATTCAACATAATAAAACTGAGGAAAATGCAACAATTTGTTGGCTAAAAACCAAAAATTGGAATGAATATTTGAAGAAGAAGAGAAATTTAAAGATACGATTTTGGTAAGGAAGAGGATAAGATTTTCCTTATGAGAATGAACATTTTTGGCAATTCATCTAATAAATGCATACATTCATAGGTGTATGAGTGAAGGATTTCTCTCCTTCTTTGTGTATTAGGTGAAAATATGCTTCAATGAAATTGATTCCCTCCAAAAACTTAACACAATAAATTATTGAAGAGCCAAAAGGAAAATCAACCATAGAAACCCCAAAAATCCTTGCTAGAGATCTCTTACACTTATTTGAATGCATTTGAATTTTGTGTTTGAAGTGGAAGTTGAGTTTAGTTTGAGATGAAGATAAATTAGGTTAAAGGATTTGTTACATAATTCTTCTCGTAGTTTTAGTATCTTTTGGTTTGCAAATAAATATTTTAATGAAATTCCTTTTATATTCTTCAAATGAGTAAGAGAATATTTCTTGGTTTTGTAATTCACAAATTAAAGCCTTTTTTTTTTTGAATATCTTCGACAGGCATTAAGAGGAGAGAGCAGAGTGTACGAGAAAGTGTTATAATTAAGGCAGGCAAATATTTAAAAGGCAATTTGCAAATAGTTTCTAATTGAAATTGTGGTTTCATGAAGAGTTTATGGCAAAAATTGTATAATAAATAATATTAAAATTCAAATCGAGTTCATTAATTTTAAAATACAAATTAATTCTAGTCACAAGGAAACTAAGCAAAAATGAAATGAAATGAAATATGTTTAACACACACACATACATACATACATACATACATACATACATACATACATACATACATTCATACATACATATGTTAAATTCCTTTGCATATGTTGATTTAATCTAATTTATGACTTTCATCACGATTTTCTTAATTCTTTTCACGTTTAGTTTCTTAAACATTTCACTCCTGGACTCACTTTCTCTACCACATTTTTGAGTTCTTTATTTTAACTTAATTACCGTTAAAATATATTTGAAAGTTAAGTGTTTAACACAACAAGAAAACGGAAATTAAAAGAAAAATACCGCCATTTACGGAACACACTCCTGTTAACATATGTGTGCGTGTGTGTTTAAAATTGTTAACTCTGGAGTTTTTGAAATAAATACAAAAACACTTAAATTCTTGTACAATTTAATAAAACCTTTATGTGTTCTCCTTCTTCTTGTCTTTATCCTCTTTTGTCTGTTTTAATCATATTAGCGGCTTTCTCTGTTACATTTTAATAAAATCCAGTTAAGGCTTTTTATGTTTATGGGAGAAGGAAACAATATTTAACACCCAAAACCTACAAAGGAGGTCTTTAAGGGAAATTAAAAAAAATTAATTACGAACTGATGTAGGAAGAGCTAAATTTGAAAATGAATTGAGAAAGTAACTCTAAAACGGAGTCATGAATTACACTAGAAAGAGAACGAGGAACAAGAAATGTACTAGAAGCAGAACCAGAAACTGAACAGCAACAAGACTAGAAACTGTAGTAGACTGGTTCAGACTGGATCAGGAACAGAACGAGAAACTTAACAATCGTACTACAAATTGAACTAACAACTGATTTAAGAATTTAACTACGGACTGATACTAAACTAAGAACTGATTAAAGACCTTAATTAAGAACTAATTTAAAAACTGAACTTAAACATAAAGTAAAATAGAAATGATGAAACTTGATTTGGAACAGAACAAGGAATTGAATAACTAAACTAAAAGTTGGACTGTAAAATGAACTAGAGACTGAAGTACAAACTTAACTAGTAAACGAGCTAGAAGCAGATGAACAGAACTATAAACTGAACTTAAAAAGGAGGTAAGAAGCGAAATAGAATCTGAGCTAAAATACGAACAATAATTTGAATCTTAACTAGAACTGAAATAGAATTGAAATGGAACTGAAATGAATTAAAATCAGAACAATAATCTTAATTAGAATCTGATATGGAATCTAAACTGGAATCTGAACTAGAACTTAACAGGAACTGAACTTAAACTAAAATACTGGAAACAGAATTGATATCAGAACTAAGAACTGAATTAGGAATTGGACTGGGAAACTGAATTGTGAACAGAAACTGGAAAAGAACTTGGAACTAAATTAACAATTGGAGCATAATAAAAAACTTAACCAGGAATTGAACTAAAATTAATTAAGAAGTGAAAAATACAAAATCCAAAAGTAATTTAGAACCGATATAAAAGTTATGCAGAACTGATATAGAACTTTTATAAGATAATCTAGAACAGATCTAGACAAGAATAAATCCAGAACTAATTTAGAACTTATCTAAAATTCATGTGGAACAAAACTACATTTGAACTAGGACTTAAGTAGGACTTGAACTGATTTTAAAGTGAAATACATCTAATCTAGAACTAATCTATAATCGATCATAAAGTAGTGTGTAATTAATCGAGATGATATCGATAATCTTAAACATGTTTAGAACTTCTTTAGGAATTTTTCTGAAATGATTCAGCACCGGTTTAGAATTGATTTAAAACAGATCTTAGACTAAATTGAACTAATCGATAACAGATCAAAAACTTAACTAGAACTGATCTGTAACTGATCAGAACTGAAATAAAACTGATTTAGAAATGATCTGGCATTTTGATTGAGTAGAGTTAATATGGAGTGATCTAGGACTGAACCTAAACTGATTTAAAACTGCTTAAATTTTTCCATCCTGTGAATGATAAAGACTATAATGAAAATATCCTTTCTATTTTTAATTTTGAGGTTAAAAATTCATTGAATAAATTTGTTCCCGTATTTTTTTGAAATTTCATATGACAACTTACAGAAACAGAGTTCTAATGGATCTTTTGTATCCATATAATTAATACACATATAGAATATAGAAATAAGCGTTAAATATCTAAGAAAATAACTTAATTGAAAATAAAGTGCCAAAATGTGCAAATTAGATTGTGGTCTAAAGTCTAAAGGTACGCATTTGTCTACATTCAAACAGATACATATACATATGTAAATATATGTATATGTATCTTATTAATTTGACTCTTCTACTCAAAATACATCTCAACAAATTTTCGTAACATCATTTATTTAAGTTCTTTTTTCGTTTTTGGATGAGAAAATATTTTATGTAACATTTCAACGCGGTTTTTATACCCTACACCATCGTAGGTGGTTTTAGTTTGTGCTGATGTCTGTGACATACAGAAAAAATGGTGTAACATCCACTTTTAAGTTTACTGTTTAACTTGGAATTTTTTTCTGAGTCGATTTAAGGATATTAGTCCGTCTGTCTGTCCATTTAAACATTGTGAACACTCTACTGGTCGCAATTTTTCAGATATAATGATGAAATTTGGTGTATCTTATTTTTTTGGGCTGATGATGGAAGCCTATTGAAATTGGCCATATTCGGTTATATTATTAGAATTATATTCAGGTAGCTCCCTTACAAATGACCTTCCGAAATAGGGTTTTAAGGTCATAAAATTTTAAGCGCTTTCAACAAAATTTAATAAAAACAAGTCATATGGTATTTTAAATCGATGTGTTAAATTATGCGAGGTTCGGTCCCATATAAACCTTTATATATATATATCACTTTAAAGGGCATAAATCACATATATAAGTTGGTATTGTAGTAATAACTGGTCAAATTAAAACAAATATACTCTAAAATCAATGTTTTGAAACTATACGAGGGTCGGTCCATCATTTCTTCTAGCTCCGTTATAACTCCCAAAAAGAATTTCTTTTCAAACGCATCATTAATCACAAAATTCAAATTATATGAGGGTCGTTTCATATAAATTTATTTTCGTAGCTGTCATTTACAATCAACAATGTAGTGTAGGATATTACGTAGTCGGACTTGACCGACTATAAAAATTTTACTTGTTTTAATTTTCCCTATTTTTTGAGTTTGAAATAACAAATTTTACATATTTTACTTATTTCTACACATAATCAACTAAACACATACACGCATTTACATATTTTACATTAAATATTTTACACTGAAACTCCTCCTGACTTTTTTTGTGTCAGACTTTCAAACTGACTTGTTTAACATTCTTATGAATTAATTAACTCTTGAAATGTATGAAATTATTCCCTTTCAGTTCATTTGACACACAAGTGAGAGTGAATTAGATGCAAATACAAGGCGTGACACACGGAAAAGTTATTTTAATTCTGAAGAAATATATTTTGCATCTAAAAGATTTTTTGGACTACACTCGTTATTGAAGAAATACTTTGTATCCCAAAATTCCCTTAATTTTTCTTTTACACCTGAGTTTCGTTGTCATTTTGTTATTTCCAGTGAGTTTGTGGGGGCAGGAGGAGTTGGAGTGGCGTAAGTCTGGTTGTCATAAATGAATTGTGGTATTTACTTTTTAATGTCACATATTTTCCTCCTTTTTAAAAAATTTCGTTTTTGTAAAAAAGATTTCATTTCTGTTAATTCTCTCAGAGTTAATTTATTTTGTGAAAATTAATGTTTTCTTTTGTACTTCACTTTAATAAGGGAGTGTTTTTGAGATTTTTATATTTTATAAATAAAGTCATTTTGTGTTTTTAAGGCAGGTTAAATTGCCTTTAATTAATGATGTTAATATTTTAAAAGAATTTATTAATTTAAAAAAAATAATAATTAAAAATTGATGATAATTTAGGAATCCAAAAATGCTTCAACGTATTTTAATTAACTCTTAGTTCTATGCTCAATTCGAAGCTCAGTCAGTTCAATAGTTCAGTTGTACATTGAACCGTTTTGAAAGAAAAGGAAGGTGTTCAAAATTTAAGGAATCGTGTCTGAAAATTTTAATCTTCAAGTTTTAAACACATAATTGCAACATTGTTTAAGAAGAACGTTTTTACACCCTCCACCACCAAGTTGTGAGGGTATATTAAGTTTGTCATTCCGTGTGTAACGCCAAGAAGGAATCACCTTAGACCCTACAATGTATATATATATTATTGCATCAAATCAAAAACTGAGTCGATTTAGCTATGTCCGTCTATCTGTCTGTTGGAAACATTCCCACGCCTAGAATAATTGTTCGAATTCCACAAAACTTGGCCACATCGTTTGTTATTGTCCTAAGCAGTTTGCTATTTAAAACTAGCTATATCAATTTATAAGCAAGAAAGTTATAGACCGATATCTGAAACAACCTCAAAATTTCGAAAATGAACTCTTATAATTTCTTCTAAAAATGTAATTGGACTTAAACAATTGCACATGCTTTATCATCGTGCAAAAAATTATCAAAATCTAATTAAAAGGAAAAAAATTATAGGCTATAATATGCAAAATTTTGATACACCCCAAACTCTTTGTGTCATATGGGCCGCAATTTTTTAAGATAATTTACTGAAATTTGTCACATATACTTATTTTGATGCAATAATAAATCCAAAGAAGTCATATTGTTCTGGGATCATTAATTGACCCAGCTCCCATAAAAGGCCCCTTCCCGGAATATGATTTATAGCTTATAAAACTTTTAAATTTGAACCAATTCTATTGAAATTTGACACAATTAATTGTTTAACTATTTTAAATAAATGTTATAAATTTTATTAACATGGGTCCATATTTTGATATAGCTCCCATTTAAGGCCCCTTCCCGGAAAACGGGTTTGAGCTTAAAAAACAATTAAATAAATACCAATTCCATTGGAACTCAGTATAATAATTTTTTTTAAATATTTTTAACGTTTTTTTATAAAAACAATCTCGGTCCATATTTTGATCAGGCCCCTCGCCGAAAATAGTTTTCAGCTTAAAAAACAAGTAAATAAAGATCGATTTTATTGAAATTCGCCACAATTATTTGCTATTTGTTCTGAAGATATTATATCAGTTTGCCCTATATCGTTCCAAATTTTCCCATAGCTCCCTTATAACGGGATCTCCTGGATCCATTCCATTAAAATTTAGCACAATGATTTTTCTAACTAACAAATCAAAGTATATTATAAATATGAACAATCTTGGTCCAAATTTTTGCTGTAGCTCCCATATAAGACCCCTTCCCGGAAAACAGATTTGAGTTTTATAAACTCAAGTTTATAAACTCAAGCATATTTTTTGCTTTATACCCTCCACAATACAAGTGGTGAAGAGTATATTAACTTTGTCATTCTGTGTTAACGCTAAGAATGAATTATTTAGACCCCATAATGTATATATATTCTTGCATCAAATCAAAATCCCAGCCGATTTCCGTCAATCTCTCTGTCTACTCACATCCACAAAAATTGACAGAGCTCAATGAAAAAAGTTAGTTGAGTAGAAAAAAATATAAACAAAATTATAACTAATTTTATGACTCATTAAGTGCTTCTGTGTTATGTAATATATGCATTTGTGAGTGTATGTGTGTACACGAATTTGTGGTGGAGGGTATTGAAGATTCTGCATTTTTATATTTTTAGAATAAAATTGTCATATTAAAGCTTAAATAATTTTCCAAAGTCTCTCAAAATGTTGATAAAAATATTATTGATTTATTTTATCTGTTTCTGATGGAACAACAATTTCTTTATTTCTTTCTTTTTGTAATTTTTTGTTTATTCATATGTTCTATACCGACAGTTAATATATGTGTGACACACTTACACACACATTCACAGCATAAGAAAAAACAATATTTATTTTGAAATAATTATAACTTTTAAGTGTAACCGAAAAGTGACAGTAACAAATGGCATAAACATGACAGCAACAGGACACTTTTGAAATCAATATTAACCACTACAATATACAAATATATACACACACATATATATACACACATACAATTACAGGATAAAAAAAGTGAATTTATTGAAATATGGAGGCATTAAAGGGACGATTTGGAGAACAAAACGAGGCTTTTGAAATCAAAAGATATAAAAAAATAATTGTTTAAAGAATTGGAACTGGATTAGAACCGAACCAGAACTGAACTAGAATTAAACTAGAACTGAACCAGAACTGAACTGGAACTGAACTAGAACTAAAACTGAACTAGAAAAGAACTGGAACTGAACTGGAACTGAACTGAAACTGAACTAGAACTGAACTGAAACTGAACCAGAATTGAACTAGAACTGAACCAGAACTGAACTGGAACTGAACTAGAACAGAACTGGAACAGAACTGGAACTGAACTAGAACTGAACTAGAACAGAACTGGAACTGAACTAGAACTGAACTAGAATTGAACTAGAACTGAACTAGAACTGAACTAGAATTGAACTAGAGCAGAACTGGAACAGAACTGGAACTGAACTAGAACTGAACTAGAACAGAACTGGAACTGAACTAGAACTGAACTAGAATTGAACTAGAACTGAACTAGAACTGAACTGGAACTGAACTAGAACAGAACTGGAACAGAACTGGAACTGAACTAGAACTGAACTAGAACAGAACTGGAACTGAACTAGAACTGAACTAGAATTGAACTAGAATTGAACTAGAGCAGAACTGGAACTGAACTGGAACTGAACTGAAACTGAACTGGAACTGAACAGAAACTGAACCAGAATTGAACTGGAACTGAACCAGAATTGAACTAGAACTGAACCAGAACTGAACTGGAACTGAACTGGAACTAAACAGAAACTGAACTAGAATTGAACTAGAACTGAACTAGAATTGAACTTGAACTAGAACTGAACTAAAACAGAACTAGATCTCAACTAGAACTGAGCTACAAAATCTGGACTTAAATCTATACTAAAATCTGAACTAGATTGTGGACTAAAACTGGAACGAATCAAAAAAAATTGAAAATTTTAATATTGAAGAAAATGTTTTCCAAGTGATTGAAGGTAAACTTTTTCTTAAAAATCGTCAAATGTGCGTGATCGATTTTTATATCGACTCAACTGCGATGAAATTGAGCAAAAAGCACACAAATTATTAACTGTTTTAATATTTTATGACTTTTTCTTTTCAAAACTTCTTAATGAAAAATACGAAGTCTCTCGTCTAAATAAAATTATGATGAAAAAGAAAAATTGTAACAATTTTTATGTGCCATCACAAATTTATGTTACTTCAACTCGAAATCACTATAATTTTATTGTTTAAAATAGAGAAAAAGACAGAAATATGGAAAACATGAATGAAATCTGAAGGTTATCGATATTTATGCGATAATCAAATTTTTATCTCATAAAAATTGAGTTTTAAATTATTATTTTTTCAAATAAATATTTGGCTGCAAACACATTAAGTAACTTTAAATCGAGATTATTGAGGAAATCAAAAACAGAATGAAGAAGATAAAAATTTAAATATGAAAAACATTTTTTTGGAGATTTTTTTGAAATTTGAAAAGAAAAACGTTTTTCTAAATCTTAATCTACAACTACCGTCTTTTCTTTGAGATAAACATTTATTGGTTTTTATTAACTTTCTAAGTTTTTTTTTTTTTTTTTGGTTTTGGATACAAAATAATTGGAGCATATTTGTTCCCGAATATCTCTTAAAGATTTATAGGAATTCTATTAGATGAGATTTTTATGCAAATGAACCATTTTAAGAGATCTGAACAAAAGAATGCATTAACTGAAGAAAATATGGGTTTCATAGTTAACAAGAGCTTTTTGGTAGCATAAAATAAGCCATTAAATGTTAAAACGTGTAATATTTCATAATTGCTGGTGATTGTTTGATGACAAAACTAAAAAGACCCTAAATTGTGGAAAACAACCAAATTCATTGAACAAACATTAACAAACAAATTGTTCGTTCCTTAAAGACCCCAAAAAGATATAAAAACAAATTAACAGCTAAATGCGTTTATGTCACGCTGTCAACTGTCATCTGTTGCCTCTGTTAACGGCAAGAGACCCAGAGCAACAAAACAAAATCTGGTTTATCTAAACACAAAAGAGCTTAACGTATTTTTACCGCACACATAAACAAACTATAGAAGATTGGTAGGCAGCATCAACTTCAACACGGAATCACTGACTCACCACCATTCACTTCACTAAATGTATCTAACAATTGCGTCATTAAAACTAATCGCTGGTCATTATACAAATCCACAGCGCAGCAGGGTTTTCTTCGAAACAACAACAAACAAGAAAAGCGTTTTAATTTTTACATTCTAAAATTATAACTCATTTCGAAAGACTTCAAAAGTGATCACATATTAAGGTAGAATTTTTGATATTTCAAAATAACTTAAAAAAGATTATTTAACGTGATCTAAACATTTAGTTTCAATTCATCATTAGAGGTTTATTTAAGGAACAAAAACCAATTTAAGGTTTCTTTTAAAATTTTTCGAAAATGATCTCAAATTAAGCTTATATTCTTGATTGAAGGCTTATTTAAGGAACAAGAGCCAATTTTAGGTTTATTTTAAAATTAAAAAAAATGATCACGAATTAAGCTTATATTCTTTATTCGAGGCTTATTTAAGGAACTAAAACCCATTTAAAGTTTCTTTTAAAATTTTTCGAAAATGATCTCAAATTAAGCTTAGATTCTTGATTGGAGGTTTATTTAGAGGATGTTTCATTTGCTTATTCCCTTTCTAGCGCATACAACTCTAAAATAACTTTATTATAATAATTTCCTCCCATAATTTTTTGTACAATAAATCCGAGACATGAACCCTCTTTAGTTTTTATTGCAGACATAAATTTATGCAAATAGTTGTGCTTCAACTTAAACTGGATCTTATTGTAAATAATTTTGAAAATAATAAGAAAAGAACTATAAATAAAACAATAAATTCCCAACAACAAAAGGCAGGAAATTCAAATGTGTGGCAGACAAAATGTCAGTAAATATGTTGTTGTTGTTTGTAAATTTATATTTAGAAAATAACTTGCAACTTCTTTCCTCTTCCAGTTGCAACTTCTTAAAATAAAACATCTTGTACTTCTCAGCCTCAAATGCAAATGCAAATTACAAAAACAAATAAAAATGTTGCATGTTAAGACAAGTGAACAATTTAGAAAAAGAACAGCAACAACAAGAAATAAATTTGACTTTGGGAATTGAGCAACAAATGATTTAAATATTCAGCTCTTCAGTTGAAGTTCTTGTGTCATTTTGGAAAAACGAACGTAATGGAAACAGAATCTGAGATTGCACATTGGGTTGGAATTATTATTCTAAAGTGTAGTAATTTATCCGTACTATGGTCTTAGTCCATATTTTGCACTATACTATATCTGTAGCAGTCTATTCTAAGTCTGTGCTATAATCCTTTTTATGGTCTGCTTTATGATCTATATTCTGTACAATAGCCTTATCGCAAGGTTATTCTTAGGAAAGAGTAATGAGGAGTAAATAGCCCGCCGGCCCTTTGGTCACAAATGCCCGGAGTGGTCTTATAACAGGGCATGCAAATGCCGCTATAAATTAGGAATCCCATCACAAATGTGTCCTCAAAAGGACTTAAGTGTGAAGACTAACCAACACCGCCGAAAGGCATTAAGACGTCCAGGTCGGTTTTAATAATGACATTTAAGGAAAATATGGGTAAGATAGACGCAAAGTGGTCTAACGGCTGTTGTGATCTGGATCTTTAGTATGTAAAAGTGACATTCTACTGAATTGGTTTCCAAAAAAATGACAGAACTGCATTCTATTCTTGCCGATATGCCCCGATTTGGATTTGGTACAAGATCTTACGTGCGCCCTCGCATGAGTTAACCAGGGATCTAAAGACCTTAAATGAATGGCTTGAGTGGAAAAGAATGAGCAGCACAATAAATTTGTGTCCGGTCAAATTTTGAAGGTGTTTAAACGGAGCATCGAAACTTTCAGATCAGAAATATTGCGAACATATAGAGGGAAAAGGAGAAAAAAATAAATACTTCTGGATTTTTTGATGACGAAAAACAAAATTGCACACAGCATAAACTGAGCAAGACGTGGGATGAATGTGATATATAATGCGGCTGCCAATGAGACAAAAGGTGAATTTATGCAACGGAAAAAGATACATAAAACATTAAAGTAGGAAGGAAAGATTGTTATCAGGTTGGTGAAAAGAAGAGAAGTCGTTAAAATTTCTGATATCATAATACGCAAAAACACTATTCAGAGGACAAGCATTGATAATCGCTGGAACTGGAGAGACAGACGAGAAAATTCAATAAATGAATAGGAAAAGCTTAAGGAGACAAAGTAGAGATACGATCCAACTTTAGTAAAACTATCATAGAATGCAAATACCTAGACAAAGTGACAACTGCAGTGGACATGTGCAAGGCACTACCGAGATCTGCGCACCGGACGCCATCACTCAAATGTTTTGAATAAGACAAATTAGAGTCAGTTGAACAATATGCCGAGAGCGACAACCGATTGTACTGAAGCGATGCTTCAGGTGTCAGAAATACGGACCGAAAATATGTAGGCTATGTGGTGAAGAATATAGTATAGCAAGGGACTGTATAGCCAATCCAGATATATCTTCCGCGTGACCAATGGAAATACGAATAAAAAACTTATTGCGGGTGATTCAAAATGTATTTAAGTATTTAAGAAAGCGCTTAGCTTTAGAATGCGTTGGAAATTGTGCAGGTAAATCTATATCATTGCACAGTGGACTTACTAAATCAAATTGTGTGGGAGAAAAATATTGATGTGGCAACAAATGAATAAATTGAATCTGGACAATATGGGGAGCAATTAAAGACTTTTCTAATGGTATTTGGAAGAGCGAAAATTTAGTCATCCGATTGGAGAAGTCTATGGACAACCCCATTGAGAGGGTTAAAAGAGTGAAGAAAAAGGGAATTTATATAAACAGCTGATATGTTTCATCAATCATTTCTATACTGTTCTATAGTCTAGTCTATTCTGCGGTCCTTACTCGATCTGTGATGAGCGATCTGCGGTGTCTACACTAAATGCTATACGATGTGCTATACTGTAGTCTTTACTATAGTCTGTACTAGAATCTAGTCTAAAGTCCACATTTCATTTTAGGCAGTAAAAACTAAATACAGTAAAACAGCTGTTTTAAGTGATTCTTACATGTTTTATTTAAAAAAAAATATATTTCAATTTGCGAATTACTTTTTTAACAATTCAGTCCTTTCAAAATTTAACTTTCAACGTCTTTTTTTCGACTTTTTCAACAACAACAAAAATTTTTTATTATTTAATTTTTCATGTTCTCATTCCATTTAAATGTCAACCAAATGTCAATTAGTATTAATTCGGGTCATTTGGCTTGTAAAATGGTACATTTGCATTTTTACAACAATGGCCAATAGCTGGATGGTGTGTATGGCTGACTGGTTCTTTAGCTTTTAAATCATTTTCTCGGAAACATAAAGGCGGGAAAGGCAGTTAGTCTGACTGGTGACATGTCATTGTGCTTAAACGATTTTTTAAAATTAATTCTTTTACTCTTTATATTTGAAATTTTTTCTCTTTAAAATAATTTATGTTTTTTTTTCTTTTGCATTTATGTTGAAGGCTGTAATGCAAAAATAGCATAAATTGAGTTCAAAGTTCATTGTTCGGGGGGAATACAAATTAAATACATTATAGAACAGAAAAAGGAAAGAGAAAATATCAATAATATAAAAATTAATATTTTTAATGTGGATTATTTGAAAAAGGCCATTATTCGGGGATTTCCAAGAAAAGATTCATAATAGTGAAATAGTTATACTGAAAGCCCTGCCAATAGCTATTAAGCTTCCAACCGGATTACCTTACAAAACCCAAAAGTTTAATAACTTTATCTATAAAGCATCTCACATTTCACTCTTCTTTATTTTAATCTTCACCAAATTCGATTCAAATTATTTAAAGCACTTTATTTCAAAAGCGATTTCTATCAAAAACCTCTTAACAGCGAGGGTCATTATTGGCTTTTATAAAAATATTAAGAGATATTTTTTCTTATAATAACAACTCCATTAAGATCACAACCTCAACCACTTAAATGGGATTTAACAAGGGGAAAAGGCGTTATAATACCAAATCTCTGACAATAAACAATATTATCACTATTATCAAATAAATCTCAAATTACTATTGTTTTGCTCTTTTTTTCTCCATTAAAAGCCATAACAACAAATATTTAACAAATTTGTCCACATTATGGTGTTTTCGGCAAAAAGACTTAAAATAGATTTCCTAACAATAAGATTTATCGAGGTTTATAGTGGAAGAGTAATAATAACAATCACCAAATCCCATAAAAATCTTATTAGCTGTTACATATTGGGTTACTTATGGCGGCCTAAATTCATCCATTTTTATCGCAATCGCACTTAATCCATTAAAATTAAACAATTTAGCTGTAATGTGAAATAACAGCTTATAATATTTGTCAACAGGTAATAGAGTCATGATTTCCATAAATAGGAAGCTAATTGGAATTTCAAGCATATTTTGCTCTTTCTCTGATTAATACCTTTTTTCTTAAGACATAGATTTTGATCAGTAGAATAGATTTCCCCATTTGACTTACCTTAAAAATGTGCTTTAAGGTCAAATAAAAATAATTGAAATAAAAACGCTAAATACCATTAACCTGAAAAAATAGGAAAATGGTAAGAAATTGTGAGCAAATAATCAAAAAGTGAAAAAAGAGTTAGATACTAAAAAAACGCTAAAATGTAAAATCCTAAATTCTTAAACACAAGAACCCACAATATAAATCCCAAATGTTTTAAAAATTGATTTTTAACATTAAAAAATCGCTAATAGAGTAAAAATGACTAAAATGTTATAAAATCCCATAAAAAAGGTAAAAAGTAAAAAACAACTGAAAAGCTATATATTAACATTGTGTAAATACAGAATGTTGCTTAATTTAAAAATCCTTAAATGAAAAAAGCGCTAAAACGGTAAAAATCGCTTAAATTTAAAATAACGTTAAAACGGAAAAGAACTAAAAACAATTAAAACAGTTAAAATTAATCTAAAAACACGTTTTACAGCAAAAGTTTTAAGCCTAAAATTCAGTAACAATATTTGAAAAGCTATAAACTTTTAGCGTATAAATCGCTAAAAGGAACTTGATTAATAAAAAAATATCCCAAAACTCTCAAACGATAAAACTTTAAGCTCAGAAAATCGCTTAAATGATAAAATCACTAAGATTTCAAAAAAAAACAAAAAATATAAAAAAATTTAAAAAAATTAAAATTAAATTCAGAGTGTAAAAAATCACCAAAATATGTTAATGAATCCAAAAAAATATATTAAACTCAAAAAATAGTTGAAACATAAAAAAGCGCTAAAACAAACAATGACTTCGCATTATAATCTATATTATTTTGATCAATAAAACTAAAACAAATTTAAGTAAAATTTCAGAACGTTTTAATTTAAAAAAATAAAAAATCGCTAAAATCCCAAAAATTGCTAAAATGTCAAAAATCGCTTAGAAATAAAAATAGACATAAAAGATCTTTCAAATACTTCAAACAATATGTAAATTTTTCAGCACATATAAATCTTATAAAAAATGATATCGCTGAACTACAAAATTACATTTCAAAATTAAAAAGTTAAATCTAAAAAACGCTTAAACCTAAAAAAGTATTTAAAACTCAAAAAAATTGCTAAAACGTATATTCGCTAGAAAAATACAAATTGGAGAAAAATATAGTTTTAAATTCGCAAATGCGCTAAATAGTATAAACTGTCACTGAAATCAATAATTAATAATTTACAAAAAAAAAAAACGCTAAAATGACAAAAAATATGTGCGCTGTTTTTTACTTGCTTTGTATAAAGAATTTAAGCGAAACAAAGCAAAAACTTATTTAAAATTAACTGAAATACAAGAAGATGTTAAAACTTTAAAAAAAGTCCAAATTACCAAAAATCGCTTAAATTCCAAACAAAACGATATTTTTAAAAAATTAGTGTTGATAACATTCTAAAAATAAAAATAACACTAAAATATCAGTAATAATTAATTTAATACTTCAAATATAATTAATAATAAACAGCATAAATCTAAAAAGGAATTAATTTTTTTTAGCAAAAAACCGCTAAAATAAAAAAGCGCTAAAATGAATTTTTCATCAATCTTTAAAAACTTCTCACATTTCAGACTTTTAAAATTTAATTTCCCAAATTTCTAATAAAAATCATTCGATTTTTTTTGTCACATATTTGAGTGATTTTCTTAGTTTCAGAAAGCAATTTAATTTCACATTGAACAATATTGACTTAACATGACTTTTTGATAACAATTTCTTTTTCCAATAAAATGACAACAAAAAGTTTACACAGTAAAAGTGTAAACAATTTTTAAAAGCTAAAAGATGGAAAGCAATTTTGGTCTGAAAAACACTTTAATAGTTTTTTTTTTTTTTTTTTTTTTTTTTTTTACTTTAAATGATTTTAAGCGAAAAACGAGGAAAAGAATTTCGATGGACAATAAATAAATAAAAATGAAATTCTAAGAATTTTAAGGAAATAAAATATTTATTTGTGATTTTTTTTAAGAGACTAAAAATAATAAATAACAATTAAAGTCATTTTCCCCCTAAAACAATTTTTTTTTCAATTTTTATTTTATTTTGCTAAATATTTTCGAATTTCGATTTTAATTTATAAATTTGCAAGCTTCTACCTGGTATGCTTTGCTGCACAAAATTTTTCCTCATTTCAAGATCTCGAAATAAATTTCAAAAATCACAAAAAAAGTATTTGAGACCAAATTTGAAAATTCTCGCTGTTATAGTTCCTTTAGATATTTGATAATCTATGCTTGATTTTTATGGGGTATACTGCTCCTCTTGGTCCTATCTGTACCACATTTTGTTCATAAGAAGGAGATTTTGGAGAATGTGATTTGGTCCCAAATTTCAGATCTTTCGTTTGTGTAATTCTTCTGATATTCGATAATGACTATTTGATGTGTATGGGGGCTACATCTATACATCGTCCTATGCACCCCACATTTTGTCCAGTAAAACAGATCATTGAGAAAATTATTGAGACCAAATTTCAGAACTGTCGCTTGTATCATTCTTCCGATATTCGATGATCAATATTTGCTTTTATGGGGGACCCCTTCCCCTAGTCCTATCGGATTTTTGTATAGTCTATGTTACTTTCGAGTATATTGGGCTCATTCAGTGAAAATTTCATCAAAGTTGGCCCAGCCGTTTTGGAGTCCATACGTTACATACACATATACACACATCATATTTCATAATATTAATTTTAGCTCTTTTCTCTCTTTCTCCTCATATTTTGCTGCCATAAATTATGTTCTAAATTTAAAATAAATTTTATTTATTTCGAATTTTCCTTTTTTCAGTTTTTCATTTATCACATTTATTTAGTTCAGAAAAAAGTTGTTATAATTTAGTTGTTGTTGTTGGGAAATATATATATTTAACTTTTACATCTAGAAAACTGATAAATCGTCAATAATCTCTGGGGAGTAGATATTTTTTCTTTGTATGTGTTTTACATGTTAGAAATCATATTTTCGAAGCAAAAAAAATGAGTATTTTTTCATAGAGTTATAACCTTTTTGTGTGTATTTTCGTAAATAACTCATAATATTTTTATAAAGAAAGGGAAAAAATGCAAATTTGGGATGAAGTTAACAAAACTGAAATAAGTTTATTTATCATCGCATTTTTGGAAAAGAACTATATTTGTTTGGAAATTTTGAAATAAATCTATTTTAAGTGATAAAGAGGACCAACTCAGGTCTTACAAACACTGATAACAAAACAGAAAAAAAGGTGGTCCAATCTATGAACTTATGATGGGTTTGAAATAGTCAGCAGACTTGTCTTCACATCGAGTTCTTTTGGCAATAATTCTGTAATTTTTAAAGTGTTAAAAATTTCTTAATGAAATTTCACACGATTAAAGCCAAAACATTTTCGAGATTTTTCGAAATTTTCCAAATTTCCCATCTCTGTCATGTTGACATACAAAAAAAGCAAACAACTCAGTTCTCTATATCTCTATAAAAAATATAATAACGGTTTTCAGAGTTTTCATTGAAGTCCAAATATGGATTTTTTAAATTAATTCTAGAACTTTTGAACTGTTAGAGATAAATTAACTGAAATTTCACATGATTTAAGTTGAAATATTTTCGAACTGATTTGCAGGAGTAGAGGACCCTATTTGATCAGCAGCGTAGTGAGTGACCTTCCACAATTTTACACATCGGGTATGTTGATCTTTTAAAAATTTGCTTCAAATCCTTTAGATCCTGATGAATTTCGAAATAAGTTTGTTGTAAGGACGATTTTAATCGAAATCTGAAATAACAGGTCACAAATAAATCGAATTATATTCTTAAATAAAGTGCTAAATTATACGAGGATCTTTCCAATAAATTTTCTAGGTCCCATACAACTCTCTTCCATATATCCACCGAAGAGCTTTAATCCAACATATGAGCGTCTAATGTACTAATACTTAGTCAAATTAAGATAAACACAAGCAAAAAAAATTACGAGGGTCGACTATAATTTTTTCTATCTTCTGTATCATTTAAAAAGGTGTAAATTTCACATAAATGTAAGTATGAAAATAATATACTGCACACTTAATCACACATCATTAAATCATATTATACGAGGGGCGTTTGTTAATTTTTCATAACTATAATTTATAACCAACATAGTCGATTGTGCGGACTATAACATTCTTACTTGTTTTTCATATTAGAAAAGGTGTAAATCAATTTCAAATATATAAGAGATTTTTCGCCATAATGTGTATAAGAGATATTTTAACGTCATTCAAGAGGTGTTATTTTGACCAAAAATTACAAGAGATATTTCCTATAAAGAAAAATTTTAAAAAATGTTTTACATAAAGACAAATATAAGAGAACTTTTGTAACAAAATGCTCATAGAGAATTTCTAAGACATATTTTTGATACCCTTTAATTTATAAGAGTTATTTTCTTTAACAAAAAGATATGTTTTCCATATCTTAACCCTCTATATATAAGAGAAATTTAGCAGAAAATTTATATAACAAAAAAAGAAATACGGAGGTTATATCTCCAAATATAATATGTGCGATCAAGGAGTGCATAATTTGAGCAAGGGAAAACTTGATCGCTTTTGTGCGTAAAACTTTATAACTTCAACGACAGTCAAAGAGTAATCCGGGTTTTGGAGTCCGAGAATAAGATTTACGAACCGTCCTGGTTGGCATGAAGACTATTAACAGGTACCTGTGTACCTGGCCATAAGGCAGCGTTTGGAAGTGTAGAAGCAGATCAATTAACCAACGAAGCTAGATTTTTGCGACGGTGAGATTGGAAAATTCGATTCCTTTCTTTGCATTGAAAGCCAGGTTACAGGAATGGGAGACAAACTTTTCTGGACTATGTATACTAAAGGGCGACCAAGAGAAGAAGAAGGCTAAACCTAAGGGGAAGTGAGCTTAGTAGGTTGTCCTTACTGGACACTACACTCTACGACCTAAAATTGTTTATAGTTGGTCTCACTATTTAAATATTGGACATATATTCTGCAAAGAGAGGGTGACCTTTTTATATGAGTGACAATCTTTAAAAAAGTGACACCAAATTGAAAGGGTTAACTCAGGGATTAATTTTCTAGCGTGTTTTCTGGGTTCAAAAAAATTAAAAATGAGTTTTTTCAAGTTGATTTTTCAATTTTTGCAGCAAATATAACAAAATGATTTAAAAATATTTTTAGGAGAATACAGTGATATTTAAAAGTTAAGCGACAATTATAAAAATTTCTTTGAAACTTGATAAAGAAAATTTTCCCATTTAAAACTAATAATTGTGAACAGAAATCAATGAAACCAAGATTTGAAAAAACGCTTCAGTTTCATTCAACTGTTACTTTTTGCATTCACTGTATATTTTTAAAAATATAGTTTCCCTTCTTAGTTTTTTTTCTCTTATTCTTTCCCTTCTTTTTGAGTTCCCTTTTTTTCCATTATTTTTTCTCTGTTGTTTATTTTGCGTTAAGATAAAATGATTTGCAAACAAATTGATTCCGGAAATTCGATTGAGCTGCGGGATTTCTTTTGTTAACCGGGTTAGTAAACTTGTGGTTCATTGATAACTTGTTTGTAGTTGTTTTGCTCTTTTCTTTAGTTTTTTTCTATCTCCCTCCCTCGTCTTTCTTAAGATTTGATTCTTAGAGTCCTAAGTTTTTTCTAAAACTCTTGTACTTTTAACTTCGTTACTGGTCAGAATTCTAAAATTGAAGGAAAAGAATCGAACAACAAAACAAAAACAAAAAAAAAAAAAAAAAAAAAAAACAGGAAAACTAAAAATTAGTTTGGGAAGAATAACAGGAACATGAAGTTAAGTGGAAGATGGAGAAAAAATGTTAAAGTTAAAAGTGGAATTAAGATTTAATTTCAAATTTTCCTTTTAGCAAAGAAAAACATTGGAGAAAATAGTTTGCAATTTTTTATATTTTTTTCTATAGAAAACTTTCCATAAGTTTTCCCTTTAAAGAAAATTTTCTGTAAAATTTATTTCTATAGAAAATTTCTCATTAATTTTCATTTTAATTCATAAGGAAAATTATCATTTTATAGAAAATTTTCATTTTATAAAAAATTTCGATAAATTTTCATTCTATAGAAACTGTTTGCATATTCTCTTTTAATAGAAAATGTTTCACAAATTTTTTTCTATAGAAAATGTTTCACAAATTTCTTCCTATAGAAAATTTATAACAAATTTTCTTTCTATAGAAAATTTATAACAAATTTTCTTTCTATAGAAAATTTATAACAAATTTTTTTTCTATAGAAAATTTATAACAAATTTTCTTTCTATAGAAAATTTATAACAAATTTTTTTTCTATAGAAAATTTATAACAAATTTTCTTTCTATAGAAAATTTATAACAAATTTTCTTTCTATATAAAATTTTTCATAAGTATTATTTTTATAGAAAATATTTCACAAATTTCTTTCTATAGAAAGATTTTCATAGATTTTCTTTCTATAGAAAATTTTCGCAAACTTTTCGTTCAATAGAAACTTCAATAGAAACTCATTCAATAGAAAACTTTTTTATTAATTTTCGTTCAATAGAAAATTTTCGTAAAATTTTTTTCAATAGAAAATTTTCGCAAAATTTTTTTCAATAGAATATTTTTATAAAATTTCCTTCTATTAAACATTTCGTTAAATTGTTGTTCTGTAGAAAAATTTCGTTAAATTTTTGTTCTGCAGAAAATTTTCAAAAAATTTTCGTTCTATAGAAAATTTACAAAAAATTTTCGTTCTATAGAAAATTTACAAAAAAATTTCGTTCAATAGAAAAAGTACACAAAATTTTCGTTCTATAGAAAATTTTCACAAAATTTTCGTTCTATAGAAAATTTTCACAAAATTTTCGTTCTATAGAAAATTTTCACAAAATTTTCGTTCTATAGAAAATTTTCACAAAATTTTCGTTCTATAGAAAATTTTCACAAAATTTTCGTTCTATAGAAAATTTTCACAAAATTTTCGTTCTATAGAAAATTTTCACAAAATTTTCGTTCTATAGAAAATTTTCACAAAATTTTCGTTCTATAGAAAATTTTCACAAAATTTTCGTTCTATAGAAAATTTTTACAAAATTTTCGTTCTATAGAAAATTTTCACAAAATTTTCGTTCTATAGAAAATTTTTGATCCATAAAAATTTTCTTAAATTCTTTTCTATGAAATTTGTAAAATTGTCCTTTCTTAAATATCCTTCGCATTTTTGGAGATTTTCCTTTAAATTTATTATTTTATTGATTTTCGTTTTGGTTTAAGAGATTTTTCAATTTAAATGAGAATTTATGTGTGTATTTGTGTGTCCATTTAAATAATTTTTTTTTACATTTTTATAAAAATTAATTTTATAAATAAAACATATTTCAACGGTGAATATTTATTTATTTATTTCTGTCGTTATTTAAATGAGTTTTATTATTTTAGCTGTTTTCGAAATATTATAAATTGTTTAAACGATGTCAATTTAATTGTGAATTATTAATAAAAACATAAATAAAATTATTTAAATAAAAAACTGTTAAAGTGAACTCAAAACCAAATACAAAAAGAATGTGAATAAAAAATCCAGAAAACATGTCATTTTTGGGTGATGACATAATTTGAAGAGAAAAGTATTCGATTGAAACAAATTATAAATATAAAATAATATGAAACATTCTCAATGAAAAAAAAATTCAACGGAAAGGAGATCGAAATCAGAATTTTTTCTTAAGAAAATTTATCAGAATTTTTTCTTAAGAAAATTAATCAGAAATTTTCTAAAGAATTATTTTTTTATTGATCGGGAAATAAACCTTTTTTTGCCTTTGGGCAAAATTTATTATAACATCACAAGTGGTGATGAAGATATAATAACTTAGTCATTTCTGAGTCGATTTAGTTATGTCCGTAGTCTTGTCTGTATGCCTCTCATTGTTCGAAACCTTGTCACGACTAGAATAATTGCCCGAGTTCAATGAAACTTGGTCACACCAGCAATATCAGTTTATAAGCAAAACAGTTATAAACCGATTTATCAGATATCGAATAAAAGCTTCAACAGAAATTTGGGGTGGACAGATACACCCCAAATATGGTGTGATATAGAGACCAAAATTTGAAGATGATCTTCTGTTATTAATGTATCTTTAGGTCACTTATCTCATAAGAGTCGATTAAATCATCCTGATGAAAAAGGCAAAGTTTAAATTTAAATTTCCATTATTATAAGCTCCACTATAACAAGTCATTTAAATCTCTGAGATACAACTCATAATAACAGATTTGTTACTTGAAATAATTTATAAACTCAAGATACTTTTGGCAGATACTTTTTCTGTTAAATAAAAGTAAATTAATTTTATATAAATTGATTCTCAATATTTTCCATTCCCACTCGACATTCTTAAAATAATGTCAAAAAATGGCGTCAGAAATTCTACAAAGTCTAACTCATACTGTCATCCAGTTTGGACTGGAATTGGATGTGAAATTGAATCTTTGCCAAACAAAATTTTGTCGTCATTGTCAACGTCGCCATAGAAATGAATGAAGCGAAAAGATATGAACTCCAACCAATTCAACTGCAACTCTTTCCAAAAGATAATCAAAATAATTTTAAACTAAAAATGTATCTCAAAGATACATTTTTTATGTTTACAAACGACTGAATTCATTTCAAACTGCATAATTTTATAAAAGAATCTTCTAGTCCGCAATTTATGCCAATTTATGGTTATGTAACTTTTTATGTTAAATAAATTCTCCTTCACACACTCACACACATAAACACATATGTGTAAATTGTATCTTGAAGATACTTTAAATATTAACACAAACATTATCAACTTAAATTATCGAAAAGACTCCTCTCTGGCTGCCTGAACAATAGAATGTCCCAGAAAAAAATCCTCAGAAAAATTTTATATTTTGGCAAAATCTACGCCAATAGAAGATGAGTTGAAAACCCACAAAAAAAAAAAAAAAACTATAAAGAATGAGAAATAAATATAAATAACAAATCTATGACATGAAAATTTCTTTTCTCTCAGACATTAAGTCGTCTCTAAGGACATAATTTCTAGAGATTTAATTTTATCTGTTTTTTTTTGTTTCTAATTTTGTTTGGTTGCGAAAAAACGACTTTATTTATTACAAAAGATTAGTGTTAATTTTATTTAAATAAAAACAACAAGAAAATAAAATAAAATCTTCAAAAAGGAAATGAAATTAATTAAAAGGTCCTTGAACTGGAAGATAATGCGGAAAAAATAATAAATCTCACATTAAATACATTTTATGAAAATTTACTATAAAACAATTAAAAAGAAAGTTTCCTATAAAAAAGCGAAAATTTAAAGAAAATTTCCTATAAAAAATTTAAGGAAATTTCTCTACAAGAAAATTTTCTATAAAAACAAACATTTGGAGAAAATTTTTTCTAAAGGAAATTTCAATAAAATTTCCTACAAAAAGGAATTTTTTAAATAAAGAAATTGACAAAAATTTTCTATTGAAAGAATATTCTTAAAAAAGAAAATTAAAATTATTATTTTTTAAAATATTTCTTAAGAAAAGTTATAAAAGAAATTTTCTATAGAAAGAAAATTTATGAGAAATTTTCTATAGAAAGAAAATTTATGAGAAATTTTCTATAGAAAGAAAATTTATGAGAAATTTTCTATAGAAAGAAAATTCATGAGAAATTTTCTATAGAAAGAAAATTTATGAGAAATTTTCTATAGAAAGAAAATTTATGAGAAATTTTCTATAGAAAGAAAATTTATGAGAAATTTTCTATAGAAAGAAAATTTATGAGAAATTTTCTAATAGAAAGAAAATTTATAGGAAATTTTCTAATAGAAAGAAAATTTATGAGAAATTTTCTAATAGAAAGAAAATTTATGAGAAATTTTCTAATAGAAAGAAAATTTATGAGAAATTTTCTAATAGAAAGAAAATTTATGAGAAATTTTCTATAGAAAGAAAATTTATAAGAAATTTTCTATAGAAAGAAAATTTATGAAAAATTTTCTATGAATGAGAAATTTTCTATTGAAAGAAAATGAATGAGAAATTTTTTATATAAAAGAAAATGAATGTGAAATTTTCTATAGAAAAAAATTTATGAGAAATTTTCCACGGAACGAAAACTTATCAGAAATTTCGTATAAAAAAACATGTGGAAATTTTCCTAAAAAACTAAATAATTTTTTATCAATTTTAAATTTTCTACACGTTTCTGTATTTCTTAAATTATAATTTTCTATTTTTTGTAGCAACACATTTTATCTCTTCTCTTAACTTTATTTTTCTCGCTCATTTATTGTCCCCAAAAAACTGGCAAATCCCCCAAGTTAAACAATCAGCGAACGATATTTTGGTTAAAACCATAAAACGTTTGGCAATTTTTAAATTCGAGCATAAGGATTTGTGGTCTTCAATATATGTATATGTGTGTGTATGTGTACGTTAACTAATACATAGAATGCGTGCTTGTTGCAACAACAAAAAAAACTTACACCTACAACAGATTGTGTGGCAGCCAATTTTGTCCATTTAATGCGTTCTTTAGCAGCGAAAACAGGATATAATTTTACAATTTCTATTATTGGCTTCCTGTTGCAAAAACACAAGTTAGTTGATTGTTGCAAGTAGCAACAACAACAACAACAAAAACAGGAATAACCAACATTTAATGTTCCTCTAAATTCCTTATAAATTGAATGTTGTGCTGCTGACATTGTGGTTTTATCATTCTTGTTACTCATGTTCGTATTCCCGTGAAAGTTAAGCAAAATTATGGGAAAAAAGGACGAAAAAAAGAGCAAACTTTTTAATGTACAAATTGTAACGGATTTCCGTTTTACAAATTCTACACGTTTTTAACGCAGAAAGGAGAAAACGAGAGTTTTATAGTTTTTAAAACCAAAAACATACACACACATAGAAGTATTTACATAGACAGCAAGGATAACGTATTTCCTTTTCTACATATATTTGCATAAACAATAAATTAATTTGTATGTTAATATGTGTGTGAGTGTTTGTGTGTGTATCAGGGAAAGAGAGAGAGAGAACAAGTTTATAACTTTCATATTTAAGAGGAAAAATTATGCAACAACATGGACATTTCGGTAAAATTCAAATTAGTTTCTTGTAAAGAAGCTCTTCGGAAAAAAGGGAGATAATAATTTTACACACAATTAAGAATTTAAATACAATCTTCTCATATTTTGATGTAAATCCCAGATAGAATAAATAAACTCAATTACAATTTATAGTTTTCCTCTCTTTCCTCTCTAAGAAATCTGACAAATAAATAGAGAACAATGACAATGATAAGAATGAAAACTATCATTTTCTTAAGGAAAATTCGAAAGAAAATTGCAAAATTGTATTTGAAAACATTTACTCAAGACTCACATACAAATATACGCACATGTTCTCACATTAAATACATCACACAGTGTCACCTAATCGAGTTTTTTGGGAAATAATTCTATATTTTTTGATTCGTTTAAGATATTTTAATCAAATTTCACAATATGTGAGACAAGGTGTTTCTCAGCTGATCTGGAAAAGTAAAATTCCTTGCATGATCAGGGGCATAGTCGGTGACCCGGCAAAGTTGACCACCTCGGGTCAACTTTAAAACTTCGACAAAAATATAATTTATGAATTTAGACAAAAGATATTTTGTATGCAGATAGTCTTAGTAAATCTCTATAACATATTAGGTGACAAATACAGGTTATTTCCTATAGTTATAGAGATATTCATATTTAAAATAATGTTTTTACTCAATTTTACTCTTGTTTCTCTAGTCTTTACAAGTTAATGGGCTTAATATACGCCCTAAATTTTTTTAAGAATATAGACCAGATTCTCTATAAAATTTTTTAAAATATTGCTTCAGAAACCAGGTAGATATATTAAGCCCTTCAAAAGTTATATTTATCTAAAACTGATATTTTAAAAAATCGATTTTTTTGGGATTTTTCCAAAAAATCACTGCTAAAACTGTTTTTCGATCCTGAGATTTATAATTTTTTAATGTTACATAAAGAAATCTTAGCGGAACTATGTGTAAACTAAATTAAGGTGAGCTTGGGGTAAACATTTGCCCACAAGCCCTCTCCGAATTTGATCAATTAAAAAGTAAATGAAAATTATTTCTTTTTTTTCAAAAAAAAAAAAATCACAAATCGCAAAGCTATAATCATTCTAATATCATGCCTTATATTTAGCTTCATGTACAACGTAAATCCCCAAAAAATATGTTCTGCTGGATGGCCCTGTTAATGACAGGGTGACCACTTTAATGAAACAGTTAATTTTTCTAACATGTTTTATACAGGTTGAAATTTTGGGTATTTCCGTATAGGAAAGTGGAGATATTTTTAATACCCTAAATCAAGAACAACTTCGTTTATATCCTGCTGAAATTTCAATTAAATATCGTTATTAATTTCGAAGTTATTGAAGTTTAAATTTTAATTTCATTTGTACAAAAAAACTACAAAAATTCCAAATTTTGAGTTTTTCATGAATTTTCGATACAAAAAAACGTATTTTTCACTTTATCTTTAAAATTGTAAATCTCCTGGTTCTACCAATTTCATAGTTACCAAATACTTATGTAAGAAGATTTTAACTTGGCTGAAAGTTCAACCTTAACTTTGACTTCCTTAAGCCAAATTTAGCTATTTTCCATTGATTTCGCGATTTCATAACGATTAATATTTCAAAAGCTACAAAATTATTTTCTCCAAAAAATTTATTTGGTTCCACTGTGCTTTAGTAGAACTCTTGCTTCAAATTTTGTGTCTTAATGTCATTTGTAAAACAATGGAATCTAGAATATAATAGAAATCCTGTAAAACTGTCTAAAAGTTCATTTAACTTCAAAATGCCACAAAAAAAAAATAGGAAACAACAACACAATACAAAATCTATCATGTCAATCAGTTATCCTTAACACCCACTTTATCATTTTCTGCAGTTAGTTGCTCCCTCTCAACTCTTGCTTCACTTGCCACAATTGCATTTTGAAAATATCCATTTCCTTTGCAACCAAATTGCAAAACCCAGAACTGACAAAATGTCTTCGGACCTTCAATTTAATTTAGGACAATATTTTTGTTGGCCTTCCAACAAAGTCACCTCCCTTCTCTCTATAGTCTTATATATTGTTTAATTTTTTGTTTTGGTCATGTCTCAGGATTTTGCCAGTCGAAGGTATTTTGTTATGTCAACTAAAATTTAATTTACAATTTGCAATTGAATTCCAATAAATTTCATTTGTCTTCAATTGTATTCGAGTTTATTGTCAATTATTTGTTATCGGAAGACAACAAAAATATCAGGAAATTTCTATATAAAATAATTACAAATTATATTAAGAAGATGACATGAAGAATGAGATAAGGAATGAGCGGCTATTTGTGTAAAAAAAAACTATTTTTACATTTGTTTCCGATTAGAATCTCTTTTTGCTCCTCAATTCCCTAATATCCCTCCACTAACTCTAGCTACGGGCAATTTGGAAGGTGTGTCTCTCTTGGTACAAATACCACAATATTATTCTTGTACCACTCAAGGGCTTGTCTACCATAGTGACAGGATGCCTAATAAGGCCAAAAATTAAGTGAATGGAAGCAAACTTTCCTTGATGTAAATTTCCTTTCAGGAATCAGCCTGTCCGAGCGTTGTGCTAACCGGTCTGCTTCTTACCGGATGTGTTGGGAGCTATTTTGAAAATGCTTTCCATATTCTTGGCTTAGGAAACATTATGTGGACCATAATGTTTCAACGGACAAGTTCTCCCGGTTCTGTTTAATAAAATTGTTTAATATAAGTGTAACGGTAGACCTTCGAATGCTTGAAGGACCAAATATTCATTCACAATAACTGGCACATTTTACAAAGCCAACGCGATCAAAAGAATATCAAATAACAGTTGAGTTAAAAAACGTGTGTTAAGAATTTTTCGATCACAGTCATTATTATGATTATTTTATTGGATTGGATGAGTGCAGCTTAAGAACTTGTACTCTCTACATACCATAGTGGGTGTCAAAAGATATCTTAAAGATCCTGATCCACTTTCAAGGTTATAAAGCCAAACTCCTCTGTTATCGTATATCAAATTTCGAATGAATCCAACCAGGAGATCCAAAGTTATAGATTTATTTCTGTCCTGATTTTATCGTCTAAACAATCGTTAGAATTTTCGATAATCTCTAAAACTAAATGTTTAACACTTCAAAATCGCCAGTTTTTAGCGGAAAAATCTTCCAAGCGAGAAAATTGCGCACACACAATAAAACAAATGCAGTAGCATGATGCATACATCAAAGGGGTCCACAGAAAAGTAGCAAAAACTAATATTTAATGTACCCAAAAAACATTTGGAAATTAAAATTGTCATAGATGCCACTTCTAAGTCTCTTCTGGAAGATTGTGGGAAGATTTTCGCAAAGAAAAACAAAATGCCGTTTGATCTTCTTGGAGTGTAGATGGAAGCGTCTTCCAGAAGTTGTTCAGAAAATAGTGTACAATTAAAAAAATACAAACATTATAATCGCCATTTGATCTTCTTCGAGTATATAAAAAAGTATCTTCCACAAGTTGTTTAAAGATACATTAAAATTGTCACGTGAACTTCAAAAAGTATTTAAAAAGCGACCTCCAGAATTAATTACCATTTAATTGTCAGCCTGGTCTTCTTTGTGTATATAAGGAAGTCTCTTCCAGAAGTTGTTAAGAAGATAGTAAATGAATCTAGAATTAATTTAACGACTTACAATATGTGAAATATTTTGTGTTAATTAAATTATAAAATATTATTAATATTATAAATACTGAATAATAAAATTTTTATTTATAGATTTTTAAGTCAGTAAAATTTCCGACAAGATGACGAGAGACATCCAGATGAAATTTGTTAATTATTTGTAAAAATTTGCATTAATTTATATAATTTTAATATGACAAATAAACATTTATTTAAAAAAAAATTTCAAATTGTATTTTGGGTGTAAAAAAATAAAAATTAACTTCTAGAAGTGTCCTAGAAGACACTTCTAAAAGTGGCTTAGAAGTGACTTCTGTAAATTCTTAGAAACATGTTTTGAGAATCGTTTAAGCCACTTACACAATATTTCTATATGTCACTCTCGGAAGTGACTTCTGAGACACTTTCAAAAGTGACTTCTTAGAGTTGTCTGGAAGACACTTCGACGAGGAAAAGTTTTTTCCAATGGAAGATGACTTTTATGACACTTTGAATATCAATTTAAACTTCTTCTTTTTGTATTTAATTTTTAAATAGAAAAATATGTAAATTAGTTTTATAATTATTATTATTATTATTACACCCACCTTATTTACATTACAAATGCAGCGATCACCCTATTAATTTTTCCTATATTTTATGTAAACACACAAACCACACACTCTTCTTTACTTTGATTTTATTTCACATTTATTTTACTTATTTAATTTTATTTTTACTCTGCTTTTGCTTTTGCTTTTTCTACATTTACTTTGCTTTTCTTTATATTTTTTAATTTTTCAAACACAAAACACAAAAACAACTTTTTGCATTTCCTTTTTCTTTTTTCAAACAACAACAACATAAAGCATATTTTTTTAAAACAACTATTACAACAACTGAACACTGAACATACTTTTACACACAACAACAACAACATAACGAACACCCCTATGACACACATTTTGAGACACCGACCATTTCCGCCAGCTGACAACAACAACACTTTAAGCTATTTAAATCCTTTATTAACATAATAAGTGGTTTTTTATTGATAAAACTTTTATTTTATGATTTTTTAAAAAGGACTTTAATTCAAGATCAGATTTTCTTTATATTTCAAATATTTTTTATTAATTTCCAAAGATTTTTAACCGAGTGGCAGACATGACACCACAATTTTTTAGCCACCAACCGCCGCGTTCCCGTTTTCATTAATTTCTTCAATGAATTTTTGATTTTCTTCATTATTTCACTTCAAAACTCTTGAGATTTTATTATTTATGAAGAAATTAAACATTTTAACTAAATTATTTAACAATAATTATTAATTTATTAACTTTTTTCCAAAATTCACTTGTTAACGCCACGAAATTTAATAAGAAACTGTTTAATAAAAGGAAATTAAAAGAAAAGAAAAGGAATGTCAAATGATGACATGATATGAGTTTTACATGAGTTTCAGCCTAAAATTATGCTTTAGATTTTATGCACAATTAATCAAGGAAATGTATCACTTTCAGTTACATTATACTAGAGCCACGGAATACGTTGTTTCAATTTGCGTCGTTTCGATTTGAGTGGTTTTGCGTCGTTTCGTTCAGATTTGATTAAAAAAAAAACTAAAAAAAATGGTTTGCGCCTCTTTGATCCCGATTTGCGTCAGTTCGATTTTCGTTGTTTTTATGTCGATTTGGTCTTTCTAATTACAGCGACCTTGAGAAAAATACTGCATCTACAAGTAATGGAAATTCTGATGATTTCGAAATCAGCAACGGTTTGTGTCGACTTTCACTAGCCCCATTAATGAAGCAAGTCGGGGCTCTAGTGTATTTTGTATTTCCTTGTTATTTATTAAGGAATACAAACTGATCAAAATCTAAAGCATAATTTTAGGCTTAAACTCAATTGTATCTATATCACGTCATCATTTGACATTCCTTTTCTTTTCTTTTAATTTCCTTTTATTAAACAGTTTCTTATTAAATTTCGTGGCGCTAACAAGTGAATTTTGGAAAAAAATTAATAAATTAATAATTATTGTTTAATAATCAAGTGAAAATGTTTAATTTCCTAATAAATAATTAAAATCTCAAGAGTTTTAAAGTGAAATAATGAAGAAAATCAAAAATTTATTAAAGAAATTAATGAAAACGGGAACGCGCCGTGCGGTGGCTAAAAAGTTGTGGTGTCATGTCTTCCACTCGGTAAAAAATCTTTGGAAATTAATAAAAAGTGTTTGAAATATAAAGAAAATCTGATCTATAATTAAAGTTCTTTTTATGAAATGAATTTATTAATTAATTTATGCAAAGTGCCGCAAGTGTTGTTGCCTGTTGGCCGAAGTGTTCGGTGTCTCAAATTTGTGTCATATGAGTATTTGTTTAGTTGCTGTTGTTGTTGTGTTTAATATCGTTTTTGTGTTTTTGCTTGTTGTAGTTGTTAGAAAAAATATGGTGTAATTTGTTATTATTTGTATAAAAACAATAAAGGAAACACAAAAAATTTGTTGTTTTTTCCTGATTTGAAAAAGGAAAGTAAATGCAAAAGCAAAAGCAAACGCAAAAGCAGAGAAAAGTAAAAATAAAATAATTTGAAAAAAAAAAAAAAATAAAATAAAAATTAAAAATTAAAAATAAAATAAAATAAAAATTAAAAATAAATAAAATAAAATGAAATGAAAAAAATAAATAAAATAAAAATTAAAAATAAAATAAAATAAAATAAAATAAAATAAAATTCAATAATAATAAAAATTAAACAAAATTAAGTGAAATAAAATAAAATAAAATTAATTGAAGTAAAATAAAAATAAAATAAATAATAAAAAATTTAAAAATTAAAATAAAATGGAATAAAATAAAAATTAAAAATGAAATAAAATAAAATGAATTAAAATAAAAATAAATTGAATGAAGTAAAATAAAAATAAAATTAATAATAATAATGAATTTAAAAATTAAAAATAAAATAAATTAAATTACAATAAAATGAAATAAAATAAAATAAAATAAAATAAAATAAAATAAAATAAAATAAAATAAAAATAAAATAAAAATTAAAAATATATTTAAATGATGTGAAATAAAATAAAATTAAATTAAATTAAATTAAATTAAATTAAATGAAACAAAAATAAAATAAAATTAAATAAAATTAAATTGAATGAAGTAAATAAAAATAAAATAAATAATAATGAATTTAAAAATTAAAAATAAAATAAAATAAAATAAAATACAATAAAAATTAAAAATATACTAAAATAATGTGAAATAAAATTAAATTAAATGAAACAAAATAAAAATAAAATAAAATCAAATAAAATAAATGAGCAAAGTCTATGAAAAATGATAAAATCAAAGTAAAATTAAACAAAAAATTTAATAAATATTAATAAATGAAATGAAGCAAAATGGAGTTATCGATTAATTTATAATAAATTAAGGTGCGTGTTTATAAAATTAATAATAATTACAAAATTATAATATTTTTAATTCAATTTCAATTAAAGTTATGATTTTCGATTATTTTCTTTACTCTTCAAAAGATCGAATCTTTCCAAGAGTTCAATTTTAATTTTTTCACCAACAGGAAATGTAATTGCGACAAGAAATTTGTTTGTGTGTTTGTGTATATAAAAGTACATTTTATATTTTTCGTTTTATTTTCAACAATTTTACATTTTGGAGTGAATTCAAAAATAATACGCTTTTTTATTCTTAACTGAAAGAAGAGTAAAATTTTTAAGAATAACATTCGATTCAGAATCACTTTCTAAGTTGATTTAACTATGTCCGTCCGTCTATCTGGTTGTGCATATAAATCTTGTGAACAAAATGAAAATCGCAATTTGAAAGTTATCGTGATGAAATTTGTTATTATTTTGGCATAAGGACAATGTCTATTGAGACTGGTGCTGATGGGCGCATAAAAATTCCTAAATAAAAATCAGATGTCCATTACTTTTCATACATCCAATACAATTCCCCTTCCAATTAACATTTCCAAGCTTATAAATCTCACATATTTGTTGGTATTTTAACAATAATTTGACAAATTAAGATAAATACAATTAAATAATTATATACTAAATTAAACGAGGGTCGATACATGAATTCTACTAGCTCATATATAACCCCCCAGGAAAAATCCTAATCCATAAAAAATTAAATTAAGCGAACATTTTCTATGAAATAAATTTTTAATAAAACTTTTTCAGAAAAGAAAACTCATGAAAATATTTTAGGAAAAATGTTTACAAAAGTTTCTTAAAAAATAATTTAATTAAATATAAATTAAAAAAAAATAACGAAAATTTATTAAAATATGAAATTTAACGAACAATTTTGAGCAAAAAATTTTAAGAAATAAAAGAAATTTTTTACACAAAAAAAAATCAAAATTTTGAATTTAACGAAATGTTAAATAAAAAAAAAAATACTAAAAATGTAAAATTCACAAAATTATTTGAAAAAAGAAAATTTTTATTTAAATTGTTTATAGGATGCAAATTTTGAAGGATTTTTTTAAGACATGAACGATTTTTTTCATTAAAATTATTGTCTTTTAAAAAAATTTAACAAAAAATAAAATTTAACAAAAATTTCTTAAAAAATTAAATTTAAACTTTTCGAAAAAATGGAAATTTTCTAAAAAGAAATTTTAACGAAATTTATGAAAAAAATTATGAATTTTTTATCGAATTTTTTTCAAGAAAATTTCATTTTTGGACAAACATTTTTAATAATTTTTTTAACAAAAATTTATTATTTTTTTATTTTCTCTCGCTAAAAAAAAATGAAGAAATTTTAGGAATTTTAATAAAAAATTGTTTTTGGAATTAACAAAAGAATTTCTAACAAATATGTTGATGTCGGTCAAGCCCGACTATTTAATACCCTACAGCACCACCGTTAGTTAAAAATGGTAATTACAAAAATTAATTAACGACCCTCGTATAATTTGATTTTCTGATTTATTAGTAAGTGTTTAGTATATTATTCTTACACTGAGATTTATGTTAAATTTTTTGCGTTTTATGTTTGGGGGGGTGTGTCTTATATGGGGGCTACAAGAAATTTTAAACAGACCCTCGTATAATTTTGCACATAGATTTTGCTTATATTTATCTTAATTTCGCTAGTTATTATTACAGTACCAATGTATGTATGAGATTTGTGCCCTTTGTGGCACAAATATCCCAACCATCTACCGTGGTTTAGGCAAATTTTCTGAGCGAAAAAAATCAGTTTCGACAATTTTGCTAATAAGAAACATTAAATTCAGTTCGACAATTTGCTAAAGAACATAAATTTGTTTCTTTTAATATTTTTTTTTGGTTGCTCATTTCGAGCTTCAGGCCATTTCCATTATATTTTTATAGTTTTTGTTACCAAATTTTATTATTTACTACCACATACTCACCTCAGGTAGTTTGTTTGTGTGTATGTATGTTTGTTTATATACTTTTTTTGTTTTAGTTCATGTTTATGATTTCATCATTAAAGGAAAAAGCTGGAGGCATTCAGCAGCATTTGGAATATTTCTATTTCAGCTTAAAATATGAGAAAATCTCGTTAACGTCAAACATTTGCTTTTGGAAAAAAGAACTACTTTTTAGACGCCAAGAAAGATTCATATAAAATTTTATGGTCCATATATTTTTTTCAGATTTTTCGGAATAGAATTTTTTTGTTTCTGAGTCAATGGAAATTATTCGGAGGTGTCTGCCATTAATCCAAACTTTATAGGAAATTTTCAATATAAAAAGACCTAAATGAATTCAATGGACCAAAACAGGAATTAATTCTTCTTCTTTTTTAATAACCAAAACAATAGAATTTCCTTGGGATTTTTTTGGGATTTAATTTTTCATCTTTTCGATTTTATTCTTTGGATTCCTTCCAGCATGAACAAAACATTTTTGTAATAAAAATGTTTTGTTCATGCTGGTTAACCAGATAAAATCTTTTGTTAATATTTTGAGTTCTTTTGTTGTCAAGAAAATGCCATAAAATATTATAATAATAAAACAGGGATTTCATCAATGTCACCGGAAATGAAAAAATATATAAATAAAATACTTTAACACTTTGAAGCTGAAGTTAATTCTCCCCCCAAAATACTCACCTTTAATCACATAAATTTCATCAAATAATTTTACTCTTTTTTCTGCCACCTTAAGCGCCTTTTGATTTAATAAAAGGGAAAAAAGGATATTTTATTTATAGAATTTTTTTTAATAATTTAAACAGTGTCAGTCAAGAAAAAAGATTGATTGTTGTTTGTTGAAAAGTTTTTATTAAATCTCTGATAATCTTGGTGACAAAGGTTAAAGGTTACGTTTAGCAATTTTAAAGGGATTTTAATTTGATTTTTCTTCAAAAATAAAACTGTTAAAAAATTGAGAAATTCTATTTCGTACTTTATTATTTTTTTATTTTATTAAAATTTTATTTCATAAAAATATTAAATTATTTATTAAAATTTAAAAATTTGTTTCTTAAAATATCACGAAATGATCTCAACTTATTACAATCAGTGATCAGTTTCACTCAAACACGAAAAATATCACTAAAGATAAAATTGTTATTAAATGTTTTAAAGAATTTCGTTAAAAAAATCAAATTCATTAAAAAATATCACGACTTGATCACAACTTATTATTTCACTCGGAAACATCCTCCTCTCTCTCTTTCTTTTTGTCTTAGGAAGATCACTAATCTCATTGATGATTAAATTCAAATTTGATCACATCTTTTCTTTAAGATCATAGGATTGCAAAAGATCATAAATGTGTGTTCACCAAGTTATTCAAAATAAACTTTTTTCTCTTTCTCTTTACAGTGAGAGTTTGACAGAGAGAGATAGAGAGAGAGAGTATCTTAAGTTTAACAGTTGTTTAGTAATTTCAATAAAATCGGCTTCTTTCATTGCAAATTGATTTCGTTTTTTGTTCTTAATTTACTTGAGTTGTAAAGAATTTCTTCTTTCTTTCAAGGACTGAGTGTTGGAATAATCTTCTCTTTCGGAACTCATATTTTATTTGAAATTCCAGGAAACGTTCATCAAACGTACTTTTTTAAGAAAGAAATAATTTTTTTAATCCCTTTTCTCTATTTCAGTTTTGATCTCATAAATAAATTATCATTTGATCATCAGTATTAATTTCCTTTTCATACTTTTCAACTCAATAACACGATCGGCATATTCTTTTAAACGTATTTCAGAAGTTTAGAGGATTTTCTAATATCTTTTTTGCAGTTGAACTTAAAATTACGCCAAATTAAGATTCTCTGAAAAGTATTAAAATATGTTAAATCATTTTATTTAAATATCAAAAGCTCTCTTAAGACAAGAAATATAAATAGAAATTACCTTTAACTCCATAAGACATTTCAACAGGAACCATCAGAAAAAATTATTTCCAGTTTTAGCTTCAGCAGCAAAATAACAGTAAACCGTTTTATTCCTTTCGATCAAATATCATTCCCGAACATTTATCCTGAAAAAAAGAAAAATATATATACAAAAAATGAATGAACGACCCTCGTATAATTTGATTTTTCGATTTATTCTTAAATGTGCAGTAAATTATTGTGACACTAAGATTTATGTTAAATTTATGCGTTTTGTTATATGGGGGCTGCAAGAATTTATAAACCAACCCTCGTATAATTTTTCAAATAAATTTTTGCTTATATTTATCTTAATTTGACCAGTTATTATTACATTACCAACGTTTATGTGAGATTTTTGACCTTAAAAGTGGTAATTGGAAGGTGGTTTGTATGGGACCGACCCTCGCATATATTGCCAAATCGGTTTAGAATATTTTCTGACTTACTTGTGCCAAATTATGTGTAAATCGCTTTGTATTTAGGACTTTAAACCCCATTCCGGGAGAACGTATGTATGGGAGGTACCTGAAATATTGGACCGAACATGGCCAATTTCAATATGTTTCCTTCTTAAGCCAAAATAATTATATGTAATAAATTTCATCGTGATATTTCAAAAACTAAGACCTGTTGACTATTCACAACGTTTACATGGACAAACAGACGGACAGACTTTTAATAAATAATAAAATTAAAAATAATTTAAAAATATTGCTCTGTGCAAAATTGGAAAAAATATTTTAGTCTTCTTTAAGAGATTGAAAAAAGAAGATAATTATTTTTTACTCCTCAAAATTCCGAAATGATTGAAAAGAAATTTTGAATTTTGCTCTTTTTTGATTTTTATCATTTTTTGGAATTAAACTCTTATTTCAATAAGCGATACAAAAATAAAATTCTTTTTGAAAAATTAAAATTAAACTCTTTGAAAGATCCGATCGTAGGAAGAATACAAAAAAGAGTGCAAAACCGTACTTTGGCATTTAATCCAACTTTTAATAATTATAAAAGTTCACAAATTTTTTTATTTATTTTTTCTTACGGTGTAAAATTCCTTATTAGATAAAGTTCCCTTCAATTATTGATTTGTTCTAAATACAAAATAATTTAATTATTAATTAAACAGAGTCTAGAATAAAACTATAATCAAATACTCACAAAAAAAGTTATTTCTTTGTCTAGACTCGTTTAAGCGTTAAGTGTCCATATTAGTGATTATTTACACATTAAACAGTTCGAAATATGACACTTTTATTATTATTAAAATATCAAGAAGTTAACAAACAAAAAAAACACATGTGGAGAGGAAAGAGCATTAATTAATCAATATGAGTATTTTATGTAGATGTGTTTGAGGGCCCTACAAATTTCATATGGAAAATTAAAAAGATTTTAATAAGTTTATCTAAAATCGGGATCAAGAATAAATTTATTAAATTAGAAATTTAAAAATATTTCTAGAAAATTAAAGAGTAACGACTTCTCAAATAAAAATTAAAGTGTTGCCATCTTTATTATCAGAACTGCAGGGTTTTATGTATCATGCGAGTTAATATTGTAATTAATATTTAATCCTTAAATAAATAAAATATTATATTTGACAATTATTTAGTTAAATTATCAAGAAAACAAAAGAGTCAATCAATTGAAGGAAAATTTTCTATAAATAAAAATTTTAAATAGAAAATTTATGTAAAATAGAAATTTTAATAAAAAAAATTAAAATTTTTCCAAAATTGTTATCAAAAAAATTTGCTATAAAAAGAAAATTTTGTGATTAAAAATAATTATTTAAATTATTTGTTTTAAAATTTTCTGTAAAAATATATTTTTCTAAAAAATTTTCTATTAAGAGAAACTTTCATATTAAGAGAAAGAATTTCTTAAAAATTCTCTAAAAATTTCCTATAAAGAGAGAATTTTCGAAAACAAGTATTTAAAGAGAGAATGTACCTAAACAATGAGAAATTTTCTATAAACAGAAAATTTCCTTAACATTTTCTTAATAACAAAATTTTTTATAAGAGAACAATTTCCTTCAAACTTCTTTAAGAACCTAAAATTGTCCATCAAGAAAAATTTCTTAAATAATTTTCTATCAAAAACAATTTTCAAAAAATTTTATTTAAATAATTTTTATAAAGATTTAATTTTTTTTAATAAAACTTTAAAAATCCCCAAAAATTTCTGTTATTCAAAACACCAGCAGATTTTTTATTTTTTTTTTTTTTTTTTTTTTTTTTTTTTTGAAAAAAGACATTTCTGAAATATTTTTTATTAAAAGAAATTATATACAGAGAATTTTTCTTTTTTTAATTTTCTAAAAAGATAAATTTTTAAAAAATAATTTTTATATTTTTTTAATTTTCTATAAAAAATGTTTTTTTTTGTAGATTGAGACAATTTTTCTACAAGGAGAAATTATCTTAGAAATGTTCTCCTATAAACAACAACTTTTCAAAATTTTCGGTAAAGATTTTTTTCAAAAGAAATTTCTATTAAAAAATATTTCTTTAATAAGAAAATTTCCCAAAAAAACAACTTGGAAGAGAAAATTTTGCAAGAATTTCTGTTTATTTTATTTTTAATTTTTATTATTTATTTACTTATTTATTTTTTAAATTAAGTTTCTTAAAAAAATTATATAAATAGAATTTTTTTTTATAAAGAGAAAAAATAAGCAAAAAAATCCTGGAAAAAATCCTTTAAAATTTTTCCATAAAGAGAAAATGAAAAAGAATCCTACAAAAAAATTAGAAAATTTCCTTCTGCTTTCTGTAAAACAAAATTCTTAAAAGAATTTCTAAGAAGAGAAAATTTTTTTGAAAAATTGTTATACAGAATATTTTTTCAATCGAGGAATTTTTTTTAGAAAAATTTATAAAATGAAATTTTTTGAAAAATTTTCTATAACAAAAAATTTCATAACAAAATTCAATAAACAACAAATTTTTATAACAAAAATTTGCTAACATTTTTGTTCTAAAAAGAGAAGTTTTTCTACAATTTTTTCTGTCAACCGAAATATTGCAAAATGAAAAATTTTTATAAAGGACGTCGGAGGGGTGAATAATGTGTTAAAGTTTAACACAAAAGTTTTATTCTTCATTTGTCATTAATTTTATACAAATTAAAGTCAATTTATCTCCATTTGATATTGAGCAAAAACAATTAAACTTAACAGTTTCCAGGGGTTTAGATTCTATTGGAATTTGTGGGAGAGAGAGTGTAATGGGGATGAGTTACATTTGTGTGTGTTGCTGCATTTCCGGTTGAAGGTTATATGAAAACATGAGTTCCCTTTATAAGGTTCCACCTATAAAGAGGATATTTAGATACAGGTTGATCGACACAGATTTCAATTTGATGTTACAATATATATACATTATGGGATCTGAGATGATTCCTCTTCACTCTTCACCACCTGTGGTGGTGGATGGTTTAAAAGCAAAATCTGGAATTAAATAACTTGTTGACAGTCCACTGTTGGTTTTCGAAAATAAATTATAACGCACTGTATATGAATTATACAAATATGAACTACCTGCATGTGGTGTCATATTCGTGCATAAATGGAATAAAAGGAACAAAAAGAAAATGTGAATAATGTTAAGCGCGTTAAACAAATACAAAAATAATAAAATCCACCCGCCCACACACACACACAATGTGTAACATGCACTCACAAAATCGTATTATAGTTGTAAGTGTGACATATTCCCTTTTTGTAAACTAAACTCAGGGGATCTGATATATAGAAGATTTGCCCCTTTTTTGTGCTATAAATACATTAACACACAAACACAATTATAATCACAGAGATCTGTTAATATATAAACTAGTTACCGTTATTATTTATGTTTATGTATTTTCCCAGTATTTATTTCAGTTTATATCCTGTAGCTCAGTTAGGGGAACATAATAAAGTTAATTTGTATAAAAACATAAAGATAAAGAAATTTTAAATGGAGACAAAGTGTTTGTGACATTAATTTAAGGTGGAAGAGACTGGAGAAATTGTATATTTTTTATATAAATAACAGTGGTTTTCTTTCATCCCAAAATAAGTCCACTATACCGTTCGACTCAGAATATCTTCCTAAGTCGATTTAATCATATCTGTCCGTCCTCCCGCTGGGTGTGCATGCAAAGCTTGTTCGCAAAGTACAGGTCGCCGTACAGGATCTTAATGAAATTTGCACGTACTATTATTATGGCCCAAGGACGATGCCTATTGAAATCGGTTAGATCGGCGTATTATTTCATTTAGGTACCATAGGAATGGGATTTTAGCCCATAAAATTCTTAAATTCCTGAAACGGTTTTAACCAAATTTTGCAAAACTTAAAAAAAAACCTATCAAATTCTTAAATGATGTGCCAAATTATACGAGGATCGATCCATTATTTCCCATAGATTTCATACAACCAACCTTCCAAATATCATCTTGAAGCTCATAAATCGTACGTATATGTGTGTCTTGGGCCATAACCACTGTGCAAAATTAGGTGAGGATCGGTCCATATTTTTTCAGAAACGCCTCCATTAACTTTTTTATATTTCTTTCTATCATTTTGCATGAGCAGATAGTCCATCTCAGTTAAATGTCGGTATTTATAGAGCCTGTTGTATGAAATGATTGGGTTCTTTTGTCACAACTGCATATTGCTTGTTGTACCAAATTTTTACTGCTGTTGGGTCCGAACCAGGAAATTGCGAACTTGGGTTTTGACATCCATTATGTAGTAAGATTATTCATACCCTACACCATTGTAAGTTCTTGAGGTATTATGCCTTTACGCTGATATTTGTAACAGATCAGATCATATGATGTAACACCCACTTTCAAGTATACTGTACGACTCAGAATCATATTCTAATTTGATTTAATGATATTAGTTCGTCTGTCTGCCTGTCTGTCTGTCCGGCTGGCTGTCCATATAAACATTGTGAACACTCTACAGATCGCTATTTTTGAGATATCTTGCTGAAATTTGGTACATATTTTTTTGGACGAAGTCTATTGAAATTGGTAATATTCAGTCCAATATTTCAGGTATCTAACATACAAATGTCCTTCCGGAATGGCATTTCAAGCTCATAAAAGTCCAAAATACAAAGCGATTTTAACGAAATCCAACGAAAATAAATATATATATATATATATATATATATATATATATATATATATATATATATATATATATATATATATATATATATATATATATATATATATATATATATTGAATTGATGTTACATATTATGCGAGGGATCACTTCTCATAGGTCCCATTCAAAAAGGGACCCTTTCTTCTTTCTTGAACCAGTATTTTTATCAAGAGATAAATTTTCCCTGTAAATTGGAAACAGTTTGACGGCAGACCTCAATTTTTTGTAAGACCAACTCGGGTTTTGTTGAAAATATTTAACAAAGGTGACTTTAAATCAAGTTATTTTTTTGGTCAAACATTGTAATTTCACCCATATTTATCTCCTCTTAACACAACTGTTCCTTTCCCAACAGTTTATTTGTTTAACTGCTTATTTTGATTAAAAGAAGAAAAAAGAACTTAAATAAATGTTTTTCCCCAAAAAGGAATCGCAAACAAATAAAACTATTTCATTATAAAAATAAAATCGGCTTTATTGTACAGACGCCTGGTAGACGCGTCTAAATGACGTCTTTTTAACATCCGTTTTGGCAGTTTTGACTCTTAAAAATTCTGTTTTTGGCAAAATTTCATTTTCTGTTCTTTTTTCTTTTTTGGCCACAAAAAAATAAAACATAAAAGAAATAAAAGATGAAATTATTATTGGCCTAAAGACAAACAATTTTTAAATTTCATTTAAAGTAACAAACCACAAATAAAAGAGCAGAATTATTAAAAAAGAATTCATTTCTTTTCTCAAAAAGGAGATAAATGAACTAAAGTCGTTTTATTCATTCTAAAGGAAGAAGCAAATTTAGAAAATAATGGAAATGTGTCATAAAGTTATTATGAATTAAGTTCATTTTAAATATCTTTCCGGTTTTTTGAGGGGAAATTTCTTTAAGACATAATGAAGCGAAAAAATTTGGACCCAAAACGTCTCTTTTCACAGCGAAATAAATAAATGTTGAAAACTTAAATTTAATTTTTTTCTATTTTTTAAAATAAATTTTAATCAATTTTATTAATTTAGACAAAAATTAATTGTACAAAATCTACTTAAGGATTGAGATCGAAAAATTCTTAACACCCTTTAAGTGGTGAAGAGGGTATATTAATAATGTCATTCCTTGTGTCACGCTAAGAAGAAACGGTTATTTATGAAATACTTTTGTGAGTGTATGTGTGAATATTTACACATACACTCACAAATGTATATTATAAATAACATTTTCTTCTAAGTGTGTGCATGTACGAAACATAACGTATTTACTTATAAGCATTTGTGGTTGAAGAAGATAAACTTACCTTTGTCACTCCGCGTGTAACACCAAGAAATAATCATCTCAGACCCATAAAAAATATATATTCTTGCATTAAATCAAAATCTGAATCGATTTAGCAATGTCCTTCTATCCGACTGTCCGTCCCCTAAAATAATTGTCCGAATTCAATAAAATTCGTCCACACTATTTGCTATTGTACTAAATAGTTTTTTATTAAAAATCTGCTATATCGGATCATAAGCAAAAAAGTTATACTCCGATATCTGAGACAACCTCGAAAAAGAACTTTTCTAAATTGTTCAACAAAATATAAATGGATTTAAACATAAATTTAACAATAATATATAGTTATATGACTTGCATCATCGTGGAAAAAAATTATTAAAATCGAATCAGATAGAAAAAGAGTTATAGACGGAAATATGCGAAATTTTAATACACCCCAAAATTTGTGTCTCATATCGGTCGCAATTTTTAAGATAATTTACTGAAATTTTTTATAAAAATTTATTTTAACACAATAATAAACCCCCAAAACAAGATTGTGCTGGGGTCATTTTTTGACCTGGCCCCCATATAATGCCCCTTGCCGGAATATGATTTATATTTTATATAATTTTAAATATGAATAAATTCAATTAAATTCCTAACTGTCTCAAATATAAGTTATTAATTTTATTAATATCGGTTCATATTTTAATAAAGCTCCCATATCAGGCCCCTTCCCGGTAAATAGTTAAAACAGTATATCTGATAAATAAAGTTGAATTCTTCCGATATTCGACAAAATTATTTATCAAACTGTATTTAATATAAGTTATTAGTTTAATCAATCTCGGCCCATATTTTCCTATGACTCCCTTAAATGGCCCTATTTTTGATCTTATAGAACTAATTAATAATGAACAATTCTGTTGAAATACGACTCAATTATTCTAATTATTCTAACTGTCTAGAATATACATTATGAATTTGACCAATATCGTTCCATATTTTACTAGAGTTCCCACATAACGACCCTTTCCGGAAAACAGGTATACGCTTATAAAACTATAAAATAAAAAAAAACATTTTGAAACTGTCTTTATATATGAAACTGGTTTAACAATCATCGGCCATATTTGAATATTACACCTTCACAAACTCTCTCTCTTTCATCTTCCCGAAATAAAATATAAACCAAATCCATCGAAATTTAGACAGAAAGATAATTGTCCTCAATATAGTCGTGGAGGGTATTAAAGATTCGGCCTAGTCGAGTATACCTGCTTTCCTTTTTTCTTGATCAAGTTACCTTGAATCTATGATGAATCTGTTGTTAATCTGATTAAAATGAGTGACAATTATATATTTTCAACAAAATCCAATTTGGTCCCATAAAAATTTGGACAAGAATTCATAGCTCTGCCGCTAAACTCTTTACAATGTTATTAAAAAGTATCGGGAAAACTTGTTAATTGATAGAAAACCAGGTTCAAGTAGACGTGATATTTCTAAAGCTGACAAAAATAAAAGCAAATTTCAATTTCATTTAGCCCAGAGCTCGGGCTATTTGGAACGAAAAAGGCACAAAAAAAGTTCCTAACAGGAACTCTCCTAAAAAAAATTAACGACTTTTAGCTGATAAATTATTTTGGTCTTTTTTGAACAATTATTAATTGTCAAAAAGTTATAAATCATCCCAAAATAACACCAAAATTACAATATCTAATTTCAGGCAAATCTGAAGTCAAATATATAAATTATTTGAATTCGATATGGAAAGAAGTGAAATTTGAAATAAATGTCAATCGCGGTTTACAAAACAACATTTACTTGTAATGACAATTGAGTGAAACTTTATGCAAAATTTGTTTTAAGTGTTTTAAAGAGAAAAGTACTATAATTGATAAGATTGATGACAAATACCAGCAGTTTCTATTTCAAGGAGAACAGTACGAAAATTTCCTCTAGTTAAAATTATTTAACTTCTAAAATTAAAAGAATTTTCCTTACGACCCTCGTTTATTAACAAAAAAACACTTCCTTTTGTTTTTTGTTAGTAGTAACTAAGAGAGCTTAATAAGTGCTATTAATGTCATTAAGTGTTTGTATTTAATATTCGTTGTTGGTGATATTTTTCCTCCACTTTTTGTTGCTAACTTTTGATGACGTTGGCGGATATAATAACGATAAAAAGACTTGATAAGTTTTATTACTCACATACTCTCCACTATCTCTCTCCTTCTCTTTCTCTCTTTGCCTTTAGGGCAAAAAGTCAATATTAAGCTTAAGGTGTACACAAGAGCGATTGTAGTCATTTATTAAGATTAAAATCTATATGAGTTACTTTTAACTTGTTTTCTTGTCGTTTTTCGGCTACAACTCAATTAGTAAAGGAAACCAAAATTCCAACAATAATTTTCTTTGTTTTTCTTTTTCCATTTCCATTTTATTCATTTTTTATTTGCTTGTTTTTTATTACTGTCCTGCCGAGTATCCTTCCTCATTCCATGATTTAATATTTCTATTAGTTATGGCAGCGTATTGCAAGGATAAGGACCTTAAGGGTAATAAATAGAACAGAAACGAATAAAGAAAATCAAGTTCTACTAAAAATCAACAGAGAAGCTTAAAAGGGATTGAATAATAAAAGTCAAATACCGTTAATTAGGAAATCCAAAATAAAGGCATTTTAATACAAACACACTCACGAACATAATTTTACTAATGAAGAAAATCAAACACAGATTAATAATTGTTTCCCTTAAAGAACAAAGAAAATTTCAAATAAAAGTGAAATTTTAAATTTTATTAAGAATTTTACATTTATTTTAATTTCATACTTTAGTGAAAATTTTAAATTTTTGTGAAAATTTCAAATTTTTGTGAAAATATCAAATTTTTGTGAAAATTTCAAATTTTAGTGAAAATTTCAAATTTTAGTGAAAATTTCAAATTTTAGTGAAAATATAAAATTTTTGTGAAAATATCAAATTTTTGTGAAAATTTCAAATTTTAGTGAAAATTTCAAATTTTAGTGAAAATTTCAAATTTTAGTGAAAATTTCAAATTTTAGTGAAAATTTCAAATTTTAGTGAAAATTTCAAATTTTAGTGAAAATTTTAAATTTTAGTGAAAATTTCAAATTTTAGTGAAAATTTCAAATTTTAGTGAAAATTTCAAATTTTAGTGAAAATTTCAAATTTTAGTGAAAATTTCAAATTTTAGTGAAAATTTCAAATTTTAGGGAAAATTTCAAATTTTAGTGAAAATTTCAAATTTTTAGTGAAAATTTCAAATTTTTAGTGAAAATTTCAAATTTTTAGTGAAAATTTCAAATTTTTAGTGAAAATTTCAAATTTTTAGTGAAAATTTCAAATTTTTAGTGAAAATTTCAAATTTTTAGTGAAAATTTCAAATTTTTAGTGAAAATTTCAAATTTTTAGTGAAAATTTCAAATTTTTAGTGAAAATTTTAAATTTTTGTGAAAATTTCAAATTTTAGTGAAAATTTCAAATTTTAGTGAAAATTTCAAATTTTAGTGAAAATTTAAATTTTTAGTAAAAATTTCAAATTTTTGGTGAAAATTTCAAATTTTTAGTGAAAATTTCAAATTTTTGGTGAAAATTTCAAATTTTTAGTGAAAATTTCAAATTTTTAGTGAAAATTTCAAATTTTAGTGAAAATTTCAAATTTTTGTGAAAATTTCAAATTTTTGTGAAAATTTCAAATTTTTGTGAAAATTTCAAATTTTTGTGAAAATTTAAATTTTTAGTAAAAATTTCAAATTTTTGGTGAAAATTTCAAATTTTTTGTGAAAATTTCAATTTTTTAGTGAAAATTTAAAATTTTAGTGAAAATTTCAAATTTTAGTGAAAATTTCAAGTTTTTAATGAAAATTCTGATCTTTCTAACCTCAAATATATGAATTTTTTTATAAGGAAAAACTTTTCATTGAAAAATAAAAAAGTATCACACACATTCTACCGTAAAAGTAAGAATTTTTACATAAGTGAGGGTGTGTAAGTACATGTGTGAGTGCGTGTAAGAGTGAATAATGTAATAATTCAATGTGCTGGGTTACAACACATTAACATATTCAGTCATTCATTCTTTTTTTTCATTTTTATATTTGTGAATTCAAATTGCTACAAAGACGTTAAAGAAGTCATGTGCATAATTATTAGGTTGGAGAAAAAGTAAGATCCTTTAAAAAGTCGAATTTTAAAATGGTTTCGAATTTCGAAAGTTAAAAAAATTTTATGATTTATAAAATCTGGTTTTAAATACTATAAATTTATTATGGGCTTCATCTCTAGCTGTTGTGAATCAGGATATATATCAAGACTATATCAAAATTTTAACCGATTTAATTATACCTTTGTGCTCTACTTCTCTTCTTTTTTGAAGCCTGTAAAAATGGTCGTTTTAATAATTTAACTAAATATTTTTAGAGAATAATTTTGTTATTCTATATGCACCGCCCATACGAATCATCTAAGACCCTAAATAGTAAATTCTAGCATCAATTCAAAATTTGTATCGATTTAGTTGAGCCCCTCTATCTGTTGTTGTCATAAATCAATCATAATCAGATTAAATCCATAAATTCCTTATAAGAACAGCAAAACCAATTCACTTAATAAAAGGTTATAGACCGATGTCCTAGTTGATCTTAAAATATTGGAAAGAACTTTTTTAAAATTTCTGTTAGAAATAATAGTTTTTCGCCACCATCACACATAGCGGGCGTTGTTCTAGACATCCTGAATTATCCTTAAAAGCAAAAGTGATTTAAGAAACTTTAAGATCAAACTTTATTAAGGTCCTTTTTCTTGCAGGAACAACGGAAAAATACATAAATAATTATGCGTTTTAATGTATCTTTGTAGCACTGAAAAAAATAATTCAATTATCTTTAGATACATAATGTGGGTAGCAGCGATGGTCTTAACACTACATTTGTTCAATGGTCGCATGGGGCAGATAGCAATACGGATTTCTTGTCTGAGTATAAAATCCTTTTGTGCTAAGGGGTTAGAACTATCAATTCTTCTATCACACTTTTGATGACTTCTGTTGTAATGCAAGAGTTCATAGGTAATATAACTCCCTCCCAGCAATTTTGGTTTAAACCACAGCCATCATAAAACTCCCCGAAGGGACTCACCTACAACCAGTCCCATATTACAAGACCGAGTAAATTTCGCTAAACTGATTCTCGTGCTGACAGAATTTTTCTCTGGTAAAATTTTGAAGCTTCTTTTCTCCCAGTTCCCACACCAGACTATTTATACCTTTCTTACTCCCACAATTGGACCAAAAAAGAGGTCTAAAATATCCTTTGCAAAGGCTTCTTGCTCTTCCACGTGTAGCTTTTATTAAAGGATGGACTTATCTTCAAGAATGCCAATCACCGTAGAGATCCATTGGGATACAAGCTGAACGCATTTCTGTTCAGTCACTTTATCAAAACTGGTGTATCATGTATCGTAAGGTGACAGCGAAACAGTTAGAAAAGTGATAAGTGTTATGTAGCGAGACAGTAAGTGGACATAATTATTGTGAATTATAAAAAGGTTCAAAATACTTGTCGATAACTTAATGAAGTGAATATTGGGGTCCCTTTTTCCACTGTGGGATAACTATTTCGAGACACTCACCGAAAACAGCTAGAATTTTATGTTAGAATATAATTATGTATGTGTATAAGTGCGAATATAAACAGTTAAGACTTTGTGAGCGCAACCAATCGCCCCCATAACCACAAAATATTTAGGAAAGTGAAAACATAAAATGCGATTTCCACAAGGTGTTTCGTAGGGAGACACAGAAGTGGGCACAAGTATTTCTCTTAGGACTGTCTACTTTGGGACAGTCACTAAAGCTAACAGTTATGTATTGGAGTATAAAAACTTTATATTAATGTCTGTGTCGAATATAATATTTTTACTAATTTTTTTAATTAAATTTTAAGTTTCTGTTTTTTAAAAGTTTTTCAGAAATGACTTTTTCTCGTACCCAATAAAATTTTCACATTTTTATTCTTAAAAACTCAGACTGAATTGTTAAAGAAATGTGTTGAAATTATTTTCTGTTAATGTAAATCTTAATGTAAATTTCATTTATTTTTTAGAGTTAAAAAGGAAAAAATGACAATAATAACACTTTTTGTTCATTTTGGTAAGGAATTCAGACATAAATAACTTTAAAGAAAAGAACAACTTTAATTTAAATTTAAATTAAATATTTTACAAAATTATTTTAAGAATAAAATTTAAAACTGAAAAAGGGGACAATTCCTTAGTTACAGTAATTTGTTATTCAAGTCGAAATTGCCAGAAGTTAATAAAGAGCAGCAATTACAACATAAATTCAGTGTCATCATTATAAACTTAAGCAAAACTATAAAATCAAAATTATAATCATGATTTAGGTTTTATCCAAACTAAGGGCAAATCTATTACACAAAACGTGACATAATAAATTTCTCTAAATAAGGTTAGTTTCACATTTTTATCATTTTTCAGAAAATTATCTTAAAATTCAATAAACAATTAATGTACAAATACAAAACTCTCCCCATATTAGTTTCCTTTTCTTTTAGGCCACTTTATGTTAAATATATACATTTAAAACAGACAACTTGTATACACTTACACATACTTATATGCCAAAAGTACTTTATTTAAATGTATGAGTGTCTTTAGGTTCATGTTTTGTAATACAAAAAAAAAAAAAAAGATTTTTATTCTGCAGTAAATCTACCAAAATAAGCATTTAGTGCTAAAGACCCCTCAAGCAACCTTTTCGACACAGAGAGTGAGAGAGAGAGAGAGAAAGAGCGAGAAATTGTAACAACTGCAGTTAGACTACTGCACTTTCACTCGCCTTAAAGTATACTTCAAATAACATAAACGTCATTTGTAAGTTTACTCATTCATAATCCTCCATGTTAAAACATTTACACAACCGAACTATGACTGTGACAGCAGTCACACTGGGCAAATATTTAAATAAGATGAAATAGAGGTCATATAAACCATGTCATTCCGGGTGTAACGCTAAGAAGAAATCATCTCATACCCCATGATGTACATATATTCTTATATCAAATCAAAATCTGAGTCGATTTAGCTATGTCCGTTTGTTGGTCTGTTGTTGACAATGAAATTTGGCCTGAGTATTTGTTAAAGCCCCTAGAAGTTTCTCAGCAAAATCGGTTCAGTATATTGAAAGATATAGACCGATATCAAACCCCTAAATTCAAGCCAAGAACTTGCGTAAAATTATCAATTAAAAATGGACGAATTAGAATAAAATTTGGCCATAATATAAAGTTATAAGTCCTTTATTATCACTCGAAAAAATTATCAAAATCGGTTCAGTAGAAAAAAAGTTATAGTCAAAAATTTAACGAATTTTATGACTCATTTAATGATCCTGTATTTTATTCAAAAAAAACTTTTATATATATTGTATTCGTTTGTGAGTGTTTGTGTGAAACATAACGTATTTACTTCACATGAATTTATGGTGGAGGGTATTGAAGTTTCGGCATAGCTGAGTTAAGCATACTTCTTTGTTTGTAATAAAATTAATGTTCTCTTTTATTAAGAAATTATTTCTTTAATCATAACAGGAAATGAAAAATAATTTTTTATTTAAAGAGAAATTTGCCAGTGTGAACACTCTCATTTTTGGCTTTTTTAGTTCGTCATAAAATTATTATAAAAATGTTTCTTTTTTCCCACCCCGCAAAATAACTAAAAGTGAGAATAACTGAAATAAAAACAGTAAAACTTTCTCTATGAACTGTTTCATATCAGCACCAAGAATCTCAAAGGGCGGATATAAGACCAGATACATATATATATTAAATTAATTGTGAGTTGTGGTGAGAAAGTTAATATAAGTTGGAAATTTCATTAAATAAATTTTATTAAAACAAGTTAATAATTGTAAAAGAGCAGTTAATGGTTAACTTTTTAAGTAAATTTAGTGAAAAAAGGGGAAATAGTTGCCAATTTTGCTTTATTCCGCTTGAACAAAAACTTGTTTGTGATACAGTGAAAATATTTATTTCTGCGATGTGATACTTTTGGCTATAACTCTTTCTTTTGAACTGATACTAATGTTAATTTAATGGAAAAACGATTTTTGTTGGAATTTTCAAGTCAGATATCGGTTTAAAATATTTTTGCTCCCTTTAAAAAGCGATCTGCTCTAGATACTGATTAACAAAGTATGAGAACATCCACTACATTCATTACCTTAGTATTCTATTGCCAAACAAATGTATCATATTTGCATCAATATAACAAAATATCTTCCATATAACAAAGTTTCTTCAATATAGCAAATATTGTTCAATTCAACCAATTTTCGTTCAGAAATTAAATTATTTCTCAGTTTCAAAATATTTCCTCGAAAAAACAATCACCTTCAAAACTTCTTTTTTAAATAAGTTTAACAAATTTCCTTCAATTTGATGAAATTTGTTCAATTAAGCAAATTTTTCTTCACCTAAAATAATTTTCAGTTGAACAAATTTCCTTCAATTTAACAAATTTTGTTCATCTTAAAAAAATTTTCGTCAATTTAAGAAAATTCGTTGAAATTAAAATATTTTTATTCAATTAAAATAAATTTCATAAAATTGATGATGTTTTCTTTAAATTGATGAAATTTTCATAGAAAACGATTAAATTTATATTTATTTTAGATATGCGATAGCATGCCTCCGTGCCTTATCCACAAATCTTGAAATCTATGTTGTCATAACACTTTCGATTATTAAGCGGATATAACTGTCTCATGCCCTATCCAATTTCGAGTCCAGAGATATTAAATGTTTCGTAAATAAGGGGATATCAGTCCCCAGTGTCCTACCTAAAGTATGCAACGTTTCTAAAAAAATTAAATGTTCACGAAAAAATTCATGAAAATTAATTGATCCATTATCAACATTTTTAGTTTAATAGATTGTCTCAGATATCGGTCTATAAATATTATTCTACTAAATCGATTTTACAGGTTTTAAATAAGAAAATTCTCAGTCAAAATTTTATAAAGATTCTTCAATTATTGTGCATGTGAGCGTGCCAACAACAGACTGTCGCACAAAGCTAAGTCGATTCAGATCTTGATAATATATACTTTATGGATATATCTATATCATCACCACTTGTGATCGTGACGGGGATAAGAAGCATTAAGTTTCATGAAATTTTGTAATTTTTTTAACTTTTTAAACAAATTTTCATATTTTTCTAGAAAACAAATTATAAACTTTGACCTTTGACCTTTTTGTTAAATAATAAAAAAGCTTAAATTAAGTTTTCAAATTCAGATCTACAGATTTTTTAACATATGAAATTCACCAAAATGAGCTTTTCTGATATCTTAATATAATCAAATTTCTAAAAATATGTATATGACCTTTGACCTGTTTATTTATATTTCCTGTAAAAAACCTTCATGGTTTTAAAAACATAAAAATTGTTGTATATTTTTTATAAAGCCACTTTTTTACAACAAATTTTAGATTTTTTTTTAATGTAAAAACCGCAGAGGAAAAATAATTTAAAATTTATGACCTTCGACCCACTTTTTATTAAAAATGTTACAATTTTTATTTATATATAAATTATTTTTTTTAAATTTCTCTAAAGTTGGCACTTAATAACTTCATATAAGTCAATCTATTTCTCTTACAATTTTTAGATAAAAAATAACTACGTAACCTTTGACCTTTAACAACTTTAAACCATAAATTTAAATATAAATGACTCTTAGTTGTTATAAGTTCCGAAACATTATATATAATATTCTACTCATCGTAGATTTTGGTGGTAATAAAATTAGGAAAAACTTGAGAAAGTTACCTGATGACCTTTGACCCCTTTCATTTAACATATTTAAGTTATAGTTAAAATTTTTTTTATTTTTTTTAATAAAGTTAAAAATGTGTTTAGTTCCTTTAATTTTATTTAAAATTAAACTAAAAAATATCTTTGTGACCTTTGACCTTTTAATGGAAATTTATTATTTTAATTGAATTATTTTACAATCTTAAATTTTTACTATTTTTATAAGTTTTATTATTCATGTTCTTATTTAAGTTGGTTATAGAACAGTTGATTTGTTAACATAATTAGAAAATTATTCATAACCTTTGACCTTTTAATTTAATTTCTTTTAGTTCTCGCACTTAAATTCTTGGTTTTTATACTTTTCATTCATTTTTATGAAAAAAATGTCTGAGACATTTAAAGTGTAAATTTTCTTAGTAAAAAACTTAAGATAATTGTGATGACCTTTGACCTTTTTGCTTGAAAATGAAAAAAATCTTAATTATTTTTTTATTTATTTTTACAACATTTATAACTTTATTTCTATTAAGAAAACGTTGAACTTAAAACGCAAAAACCTTCTAATTCTAAATTCTTAATTAAAAGATTTTTTTCTTTAATTTTCAGATAAATTTCAAAAAATTTTTATTTTCTGTACAAAATCTTTTTAAAGCAAAATTTTTTAATCGTTTCTTTTACACCACAAATTTATCAAAATATATTAAATTTATTCTTTTTATTTAAAAATACCTGAATTAATCCCCTATTAAATGTTTTTCTTCTCAATTGAAACTGACATTTAATTAACGTTAAACATTTTATTTTTCCCTCTCTACCGGAAGTTGGAGAACAAAGGAAATGAAAAATTATAATGGACAAATAAATAAAATGTAACTTTTTTTTATTTATTCACTACTGATTAAGTAATTAATATTTATTAACAATTTCAATAATTATTAACTTCAATATCAACTATTTAAACAAAGACTTTTAATTACGCATAAATTGATTTAAATTATTTAATTTCAATTCAGTGAAAAATCAACGATTTAAAAAAGAAAATTAAATTTACATTAAAAAAAGATCACAAATAAGTGTTATAATCGTAACTGGAGGTATATTTAAAGATAATTTGTTGAACAAATTTTGTATCGAAGTGATAATAGTTTAAAGTTATATTCTTAATTGAAGTCTTATTTGAGATATGTGAACTAAAATTGAACAAGAACTGAACTAGAAATGAACAAAAACTGGAACTGAACTAGAAATGAACTAGAACTGAACTAGAAATGAACTAGAACTGAACTAGAACTGAACTAGAAGTGAACTAGAATTGAACTAGAACTGAACAAAAACTGGAATTGAACTAGAAATGAACTAGAACTGAATTAGAACTGAACTAGAACTGAACTAGAAGTGAACCAGAACTGAACAAAAATTGGAACTGAACTAGAAATGAACTTGAACTGAATTAGAACTGAACTAGAACTGAACTAGAAGAGAACTAGAACTGAACTAGAACTGAACTAGAACTGAACTAGAACTGAACTAGAACTGAACTAGAACTGAACTAGAACTGAACTAGAACTGAACTAGAATTGAACTAGAACTGAACTAGAACTGAACTAGAACTGAACTAGAAGTGAATTAGAACTGAACTAGAACTGAACTAGAATTGAACCAGAAGTGAACCAGAACTGAACTAAAACTGCAATTAAACTAGAATCATAACTGGGAACTAAACTAAGAGCTGAACTAAGAACTGAACTGGAAACAGTACTGTGAATAGTACTAGAAATGAACTGAACTAGAACCTGAACTAGAAACTGAACTAACACTGAACTCTAAACTAGGATCTGAACTAAGAACTTAACTCGAAACTGAACTAGGAATCGAACTAGGAACAGTACTAGGGACAGAAGTAGGAACTTAACGAAAAATTTAACTTGGGAACTGAACTAAGAATTGAACTGGGAATTAAACTAGAATCATAACTGGGAACTAAACTAGGATCTGAACTAAGAACTGAACGGGAAACAGTGCTGTGAACAGTACTAGAAATGAACTGAACTAGAAGCAGAACTAGAAGTAAAACCAGGAACTTAACTAAGAATTTATATTTATGTAAAAAATTCCAGAAATATAATCAAAATTTAATTTTCTACAAAAACAAAGTTTAAAATTTCATTAAGAACTAAATAAAATTTCATAAAAATATAATTTTCGTCATATTTACCTTCTGCTTTGTTTAATCAATGAGAAAATTATTTTCACACTTATAACCTTCTTTCAATATGTTTGAATAGGAAACTGTTTCCGGTGTCATTGCTATAAATTTTCCACACATTCTCTGTGTAAACATATGAGTCTTTAACTATTTACTTAAACTGTTATCCTGGCATGTAACCAACCATACAACCGAACCAAAATCATTTATTCAATCATCCTGAAACAAAAAAACACAACCATCATCATCATCATCCTTTTTTTCTCTGCTTTCAATTGATATTTATATGAGAACAACACTTTCACTCAATTGCTAAACAAACATAAAACATTGAGAGAGTGTGTGTGTGTGTGTGTGTGAGTAAGAGAGACCAGGAAGTAAATATTCAAACATTTAAACACACGAGTAAGATAATGCAAACATTAAAGGAAAATTACAAACACATTGATTTACTATGTTTGTGTAATGTTCGAATATGTGTTGACATAACAGGAAATTGGTTAAAGAGGGAAGGAAGGAGGAATATTTAAATTGTGGAGAATTCCTATCAAAGAGATTTGTTTTTATATGAATTTTTGTTTACACTTGATTAAGCAAAATCAAAAAAAAAAAAAAATGGATCTGTTAGATTCAATATGACTTACTGCTACAAAGACCTTGAAATGAACAGACAACATTTGGACTCCTGTTTCACCTGCTCTCAAAATGTTTCCAATCGCTAACGTTAATCCTTAAAGAAAGTAAACAAATATAAATAATATTTTACTATGGAAAATAAACAAGTAAATAAATTTAACCTCAAAAAAGATAAAAAATAAAAACAAATAATAAATATGCAAATGATTCCTGATAAATTCACGAATTTATGTCTATTTACAGTCATTCACCTAATTATGCTAACAAATCGCTAAGTAAAACTAACATTTCATGTCTTGTTGTTTCAGCAGATTTCTTTTCTAAATCTAAATAATTTCTTTGGAAAATTTTTTGTGCTTGAAAAGTATTTCTTTTCGAAAATAATAAATCAAAAATGATAATCACAGGATTAATGACACGCTAATGTTGCCTAAAAGTGAAATTACACTGAAAGAAATTAAGCTGTAAATACGTGAGAAATTAAAAAAAGGTCATGGTGACGTATAATTAATATTAATTATGAATTTTTTTAGAAAATTGATTCTAATTTCTTTATAAATATATATTTTCACCAAAAATTCAAATTTTCACCAAAAATTCAAATTTTCACCAAAAATTCAAATTTTCACCAAAAATTCAAATTTTCACCAAAAATTCAAATTTTCACCAAAAATTCAAATTTTCACCAAAAATTCAAATTTTCACCAAAAATTCAAATTTTCACCAAAAATTCAAATTTTCACCAAAAATTCAAATTTTCACCAAAAATTCAAATTTTCACCAAAAATTCAAATTTTCACCAAAAATTCAAATTTTCACTAAAAATTAAAATTTTCACTAAAAATTTAAATTTTCACCAAAAATTCAAATTTTCACTAAAAATTAAAATTTTCACTAAAAATTTAAATTTTCACCAAAAATTCAAATTTTCACTAAAAATTCAAATTTTCATAAAAAATTTAATTTTTCACTAAAAATTAAAATTTTTCACTAAAAATTAAAATTTTTCACTAAAAATTTAAATTTTCACTAAAAATTTAAATTTTCACTAAAAATTCAAATTTTCACTAAAAATTCAAATTTTCACTAAAAATTCAAATTTTCACTAAAAATTCAAATTTTCACTAAAAATTCAAATTTTCACTAAAAATTCAAATTTTCACTAAAAATTCAAATTTTCACTAAAAATTCAAATTTTCATAAAAATTTAAATTTTCACTAAAAATTTAAATTTTCACTAAAAATTTAAATTTTCACTAAAAATTTAAATTTTTACTAAAAATTTAAATTTTCACTAAAAATTTAAATTTTCACTAAAAATTCAAATTTTCATAAAAAATTTATATTTTCACTAAAAATTCAAATTTTCATAAAAAATTTATATTTTCACTAAAAATTCTAATTTTCATAAAAATTTTAAATTTTCACTAAAAATTAAAATTTTCACTAAAAATTAAAATTTTCACTAAAAATTTAAATTTTCACTAAAAATTCAAATTTTCATAAAAATTTAAATTTTCATAAAAAATTTAAATTTTCATAAAAAATTTAAATTTTCATAAAAAATTTAAATTTTCATAAAAAATTTAAATTTTCATAAAAAATTTAAATTTTCATAAAAAATTTAAATTTTCACTAAAAATTTAAATTTTCATAAAAAATTTAAATTTTCACTAAAAATTTAAATTTTCACTTTCATAAACAATTTAAATTTTCACTAAAAATTCTAATTTTCATAAAAAATTTAAATTTTCACTAAAAATTCAAATCTTCACAAAAAAATCAAATTTTCATAAAAAAAATTATATTTTTAATTAAAAATTCAAATTTTTATTAAAAAAATCTTCTGAAAATTTGATTTTTTAATAAAGATTGAATTTTCATTAAAAAAATCAATTCCAATTTTCACTAAAAAAAATCAAATTTTATAAAAAAATAATAAATTTTCACAAAAATTCAAATTTTCAATAAAATTTCAAGTTTTTAAAAAAAATCAAATTTTTACTAAAAAAATTTAAATTTTCATTAAAAATTTCAAATTACGCTTGAAAGTCAAATTTTATAAAAAAGTAATAAGTTTTTTCCAAAAATTTAAATGTTCAGCAAACATTTTTATAAAAAATTGTAATTTTCATTGCAGTGAAAATGTAATGTTCACTTTAATTTATAATTTTCTCAGTGTCTTTACCATTTTTCACTTTCATTTCTAGACCGTTTGTTTTTAAATACAAAAAAAATATTTTTCGTTTCGAAATCGTAGTCACCAATTCAGTATTAGTTTTTTATTCTCACTCACACCATAACATCCATTTCTCTTATACACATTTAAACACAACTGTTCTGGTTATTAAAAAAAAACAATCATCCAAAAAAAGCAACAACAAATACTTGAAACATGATCCTTATAAATGTAACTGTAAATGAGGCACTTATACTCTTACACACATACACAAACACAACCATAGAAACAAACATTTGATTTGAGAACAAAAAAAATGTTTATTTTTAAAACCTCAAAACGACATTTTGGCATTTATTACAACAACAAATTGGGACATAAACATAAGGTCGGAGGGAGGAACGAAAGAGAGAGAGGGTGGGAGTTATAGTGTGATTTGTTATGAAAAACATAAACAAATTTTGTAAAGAAGTGAAGTACAAAAAAGCTAAATAGGGAAATGTAGGTGAAAAATTCAAAGTCCGGTTGGTTTTGTAATGAATTATAATTAAAATTGTTAATAACAACAATAACAAAAATATTGTTTTTTATTCCTGCTGATGATGTTTAGGGTGAAATTGCGATTTATTTCAACAGTAAAATGGCAAAAAGTGATAATGAAAAAGTAAGAATGTCATATGCCGAATCTACAATATCCTTCATCAAAAATTCGTGTGATATAAACACTTTATGTTATACACTCCCACATATACATTCACAGAAGTTTATATACTTAATAAAACGATTTTGATCCATTTTGAAATGGATCAAATTATGACGAAATTCCATACTAATTTGTCTTCACTTGGACTTAGAGGTTGTCTCAAATATCGGTCTATATCTCTGAATATACTAAAGAGACAGACGGACATAGCTTAATCGAACCAGATTTTGATTTGATGCAAGAATATATATACATTATGGGGTCTGAAATGACTCATTAGCGTTACATACGGAATGACAAAGTCTTTACCACTTGCGGCGTAGGACTGTATAAAACCGGAAGAAACTATTAATTGAAACGTTAATATTTTTTGAACCAACGTGGCGTATACTTCACTTCAAATATCCCACTCAATTTTATATCAATCATACGCCCACAGTCACTCCATATAATTCATATTTATGAAAATAAATAAAATTTCTTCACACATTTCTATCCATAAATTGTAATTTATCAATTTATAATAAATTTAATAAATAAATAAATAAATAAAATAAATATTATTTTTCCCACAAATCACATAAATAATATTGATTTTTAAAATTAAGTTTTATTACATTATTTGAAGTTAAATACAAATAATAAAATTTTATTTTTTATTATTTATTTATCTGTAAACAAAAAAACATAATAATATCTAAGATTTAATTGACTCTAATATGGTATTTGCACAAAAAAAAAATAGAAAATTAGCAGATTTAAAGTTATGAAGTAATAAATTATAACAAATATGACATAAACGAATTTTGAATAAATTCAAGAAGAGAATATTTCTACTAAAACAAACACGAATAAGGAATAAATGAAAAAATTAAATAGAAACTAAATTAAGAACTGAATTAGGAGCTTTACAGGAAACTGAACTAAGAACTGGAATAAGAACAGCACTGAGAACTAACCATTTGAACCCCAGAAATGAATTAAGAACTGAACTAAGAACTGATCCAAAAAGTGAACTTACATCTAAGCTAAGAACTTTAACTAGAAACTGGACTAATAATTGATCTGTGATCTGGAGGAAAAACTGAATTAGGAACTGAACTAGGAAATGAACTGGAACTTTACTAGAAACGAATTTGAAACCGAACATGAAACTTAATAAGAACAGAAGCAGTAACGGAAAAGGGAAATAAACAGGGAACTGATCTTGGAAACAAACTTGAAACTGAAGTAAGAATTTCAAAATGATTTGTAAACTTAACTTATCTATGAACTGGACTAGAAGTGAACTAGAATCTGAACTTGAATCTGAACTTTAAATTGAACTTGAATCTGAAATAGAATCTGAACTTGAAATTGAACTTGAATCTGAAATAGAATCTGAACTTGAAATTGAACTTGAATCTGAAATAGAATCTGAACTTCAATCTGAACTTTAAATTGAACTTGAATCTGAAATAGAATCTGAACTTGAAATTGAATTTGAATCTGAAATAGAATCTGAACTTGAATCTAAACTTTAAATTGAACTTAAATCTGAATTAGAATCTGAACTTGAATCTGAACTTGAATCTGAACTAGAAACTGAAATGAATCTGAAATAGAAACTGAAATAGAATCTGAACTTGAATCTGAACTAGAAACTGAACTTGAATCTGAACTAGAATCTGAACTTGAATCTGAATTAGAATCTGAACTTGAATCTGAACTTGAATCTGAACTTGAATCTGAATTAGAATCTGAACTAGAATCTGAATTTGAATCTGAATTAGAATCTGAATTAGAATCTGAACTAGAATCTGAACTTGAATCTGAACTTGAATCTGAACTTGAATCTGAACTTGAATCTGAACTTGAATCTGAACTTGAACCTGAACTTGAATCTGAACTTGAATCTGAACTAGAAACTGAACTTGAATCTGAACTAGAATCTGAACTTGAATCTGAATTAGAATCTGAACTTGAATCTGAACTTGAATCTGAACTTGAATCTGAATTAGAATCTGAACTAGAATCTGAATTTGAATCTGAATTAGAATCTGAATTAGAATCTGAACTAGAATCTGAACTTGAATCTGAACTTGAATATGAACTTGAATCTGAACTTGAATCTGAACTTGAATCTGAACTTGAATCTGAACTAGAATCTGAAATAAAATTGAACTAGAGCTGAATTAGAAGTGAACTAGAATCTGAACCGTAACTGAACTGCATCTTTACATATGGTATACATAGTGCAGTAGATGATATTTGTCGTTCGTTTATATGGAACATTTTTTAAATTAATAATTTTATTTTTTATTTTTTTTTATTTAATTAAATCAATAATTAATTTGAAAAAGAGATAAAATGTAAATATCAAAATATTTATTTAAAAAAACATTGATAAATATCTAAACAATAATTTATTTACTATTAGAGAGAGAAAGTAAATAATTTATTTATTTATAGAATTTAATAAATAAAAAATTTATAAAATATAAATTTATCATTATAATTCATTTTTTAATATGTTTACATGGAAATTAGCTTTTTATCAATTCTGATATGAAATAATTTATTGTAAATTTTAGAGATACTAAAATTTATGTTTTGTACTTAAATGATTTTATTTTTAATTGATCTGTAATAATTGATATGGTCTGTCATATTAGTATTATAATCTCTTTTAAACTTTAGTTATTGTAATTTTCTTTTCATTTGTTATTATTAACATTGACTTCTTAGTTTTCCTTTCCCCTCTTTAGACTCATAGACGTTAAAGGCCATCAATTATTGACTGACATTATTGACAAGAGCAACATGCGGCTATTTCCGGTTTCCTGTTTCCTTAAACAAACATGTTTTCTGTTTTAGTTTGTATTCATGGATTCCAGTGTTTGTCTTGATTTTCCTTTGAAGTCTTAAAATAACTGAATCTTAAGCAGAGTCTTTCTTTACTTCATAAAGAGAAAAGAAGATATTTACACAAATTTTTACACATTTCTACACGCATTTAATTTTACATTGTTTACATGCCACCCAGCAAGCATTTAAAAAGAAATTGAGGTCACTTGTATCACTTTAACAAGATTAATAGACAGAGGAGTTTGGAATTATTTAAAAAAGTTTTTAGTTGTTCGCGTCTTTATCTTTTAATTTCCATCGAAATTGTTTGCTTGGTTATCTTGTAATAATAATTACTGTTACACTCTTTCTCACGTATCTATATTTTTATATGTGTTGTTTCTTCCAAATCTTGTTGTTATTGTTACATTTCATTTCAATATGTCTGCAACTTGTCTCGTTGCAATTCTGTACACGTTGTTGGAAAATTTGTTATTTGCCCCAAAGGACGCGTGTGTGAGCGTGTCAATATTATTTCCACTACATAATAGTGTCTGTCATAGATATCTAAAGGGCAAAAGGAAGGAAAACACATAACTATACTTGCAGATAAAAGCATATAAAATAAAGCTCTTAAGGAATTTTTTCCTACAAAACATAATTGTCGAAAGTTGACAACACTTAAGAATTTTAAACGAACAAAAATTAAAAAGAAATATTAAAAGTTACTGATTGAAAATGATCTTTAATTTAATAAAAATGGCAAAAAAACTATTAAAGTTGAATAAACGCCAAAACACAAAATTTTAATAAAATAATCTGAAAAGCGCCAGAATGGAAAAAATCGCTTAAATAGTCGAAATAAGTAAAATCCGTTAAAATACAGAGATATTTAAATGGTGTATTAAATTGTTAAGAAATTAAATTTTTGAACTTGAAATTAGAAACAAAAGCGACTAAAAAACGCTTAAATCTGTTAAAAGGAGACAAATTTATGACAATTCTTTTAAGCTCAAAAAAAAACATGTTTTAATAATAAAACAGTCAAAAATTTTTAAAGGCGAAAAAAGTCATTGAAATATCCAATTTTAATGAATGTGAAGAAAAGCGTCAAAATGAAAAAAACGTTTTAATAATGAAATTCAATAAAAATTTTAACACTTTAAAAGATATCAAAATTGAGTATATTAAACAATAAAGAAATGCGAATTTTAAATTAAAAAAAAAGAAAAAAACAAAAAAAATTAAAAAACGCTTAAATGTAACAAGTGAAAAATTGGTGAAACTTTAAACTAAAGTTTAGGAATGAGAAATTTAAGGAAAAGTTATAGGAAAATTATGAAAAATGTTTTAAAATTCGGATATTAAATCGCCTACATAACAGCAAAAACGCTTAAATTCTGAACAAAGCAAATCAGAAGATAAAAGTAAACATATTAAAAAATCGCTAAAATACTTAAATTTGTTTCAATCTTTAGAACCGGGATATAAAGAAGATATAATTACTTTATTAAAAAATAAGAAAAATAAATAAAATTGATTCATAAAATAAGTTAGTTTTCACAAAAGTATTAAAAACGCTAAAATGCAAAAAATCGCTTAAAAAATAACTTTTAAAAAATGAATGTAAAATTATTTTCAAAAGTTAATTAATTTTCGCAATAATTTCACAGATGTGAAAAGGCGCTAAAATATAAAAATCGCATAAATATTGTAAGACTTTTTTGTAAAATAAGCTTAAAAGAAAGAAGTGACAAAAACGCATAAATGTAGAAATCAATTTATTATAAACCTTTTTAAGAAATTATTGTAAAATTAATTTAAAAAATATAGTTAATTATCCCAAAAGTAACATAGCAGTAAAAAACACTTAAATGTAATAATCGCTTAGAATTAAATCGAAATTGTGAAAAGCGCTTAAAAATATAAAAACAGCTTAAACAAAAACTTTTACAAAAGCAAATTCTTGGTAATTTAAGTAAATTGCAACGCATAATATCTTAAGAACATTTCAAATACATAAACTTAATAAAATCGAAAAAACGTTACAATGTTAAAAAATCGCTTAAATAGTAAAATAGAGTATTAAAACATTTGAGCATAAAACATTAGTCGAAAGAACATAAAATCGTCATTAAATGAAATTCAAATGGAATAGGTGACCAATTGCTATGGTTCAATGATGAAAACTTTCTCCATATGCAAAGAAAAAAACGCCTTAAAATTTTTAAAATCATATAAAACTCTGGAAGGACAGAAAATCAGTAAAGATTCATACTGGAAAAAAAATAATTTTAGAAAAATAATAACTTAGTCAAAATACCATTTTTTAGTATAGAATTTTAAATAAAAAAAACGCCCTTACACTAAAAATCGCTTAAATATTAAAATAGAACTAAACATAAAATTTATTTACCAAAATTAAAATTTTTTAAAAAGTAAATAAAATACAACATTCTTAACTGGAAAAATAAAATATAAAACTTAAAAAACGTCAAAAACTCGATTTGCAAAAAAACGCTAAAATCATAAAAAACGCAAAATCAAAAAAATAATAAACTTGCAAGTCTTTTAACTCAAAACTTCATAAATTAATAATTTAATAAAAAACGTCTAAAATGCGAGATGCAAAAATCGCTTAAACGATTAAAAAACGCTTAATTAATAAAACATGTCAAACACGTTATAATTTTTTAAAAATTTTGCACTTAATAATTTCACAGATTTTAAAAAGTATTTTTCGTATTAAAAATCAGTTTTGCGTTTGTGTAACGTTAACATTAAATAAATTTAGAACTTAAAATCGTTATGGAGAAAAATTGATATAATTTTCAATGGAATTAATTTATGTGATTCAAGTAAAAAATTGAATAAAAAAAAGAAAAATGCAGATGCATGCAAAACTTTCAAAAAAGCGATAATCGTGAAAAGGTGTTCAAATTCAATAATAAAAATGTTGAAATTTTGTTTCATTTTTTAAAATTTTATTTAAAAAATACTGATTTAAATTACACACACATACAAGAATTTGTATCCTTTTAAATAAATCCTTAAACAGACACACAAATACATAGATAAAAATAAATTTCATCCTTATCATAGTGACAGGCTTAACCTTGACGAGGGTTGAAATTTTTATTTCAATGAACTTTTTTTTCGAAGGGTGAGACAAAGAGGACATTCACATTAATTTACAAGGACTCGAATAAAAATAAAAACAATTGATTATAATATACGTGTTAGAATTTAAGAGTTATAGTAATAAACTGTTTTTTTAAAATAATTTTGACAATTAAGTCATTTTGACAAAATAAACAGCTTTAATTTTAGACAACATTCGATGTCGAAAATACGTTAAAAATCAAATTTTTTAACTTTTTTCCTTCTTAAAACCCTTTTAAATCCTCCCTCGTTTTTTACAAATAAACATAATAAAAGGGTAAAAAGCAAAACTGAAATAAACATCTGAAATAGTAAAAAAGAGTTTTTTTTTTGCTGCATAAAATTTTGCTTTTATTGTATTTTTGACTGAATGACTGACATTATTTTGTCATTAATTCAATTTTATTCCACTTTTTTTGTTTTTGTCATGAATTGTTGCCTTATTTATAGAATTATACTCATAATATGTCTGAGATTTTTTTATATTTTTTAAATCACAAATACTTTAACATGCAATTTACAAATAAACCGTTATTTTTGGATAAACACATACACCCACACAATCATAGATTTATTTTTAGACAAACACAATTATTGCCTGCTTTTTGGGATAAAATCAATACAAATGTAATTATTTTAATTAACAAATAATTTGTTTTTAAATTTAAAAAATATTAAAATCAACTTAAATTGTATAAAAGAACTTTAATTGAAAATTAGAAACGACCAAAAAATCTATAGAATTTCTATATCATTTGATCATATAAATTCTGAGTGATTGAATGTATTTCCACTCTAAGCGATTTTCTGATAAATTAAATTCAGTGAAATTTATTGGACATAACTCTTGTTAATTTAGATACTTCAATATTTAATATCAATAAAATCCTTCCAGTAATAAAATAGTTATAGGCCGATAAATGAGATCATTTCAAAATCCATAAAAAAATGTTAAAAATACTTTTTTTAAGAAAATATCAAAAGTCCTTCAGATCATCACTCACTCTCACCGCCTTAATAAAAAAACTGAACTAAATAAGTTTAAACACTTTCCAATTTAAAGTCATAAAAATCGGTTCAGTAATAAATAATATATAGACCGACAACTGACATCAACACAAAACGCACACAAAAATTATTATTTTTTTTTTTCATTAAAGTCCATCTGTCCTTCCATTAGTGTCACGCCCATATTAATAACGCTAATTGTTTAAAAATTCTCCCAAATATTCACTATTAACCTAAACACTTTGTCGCTTAAAAATAACTAAATTGGTGTCTTCTGAAAATAGTTATCGTCTTTAAATTAAACTAACCTCAAAATTTTCATAATAATAGCAAAATCTCTTTAAATCATTCTTGTATTGGCATTATTTCTCTGAACTCACTAAAATTTTCGCTAAATTGTTAAATGTTCTTCGAAAAATATTGTTGTCTAACATCATTCAAATCAGCCAAATAACAAAAAAGTTATAGACCGATAAGTGAGATGATTTTAAAGAAATAATTTTAGAAATTTCAACTAATTTAATATCTATTTGTGGATCTATTATTCTCTGTCTTAATAACTTCCTCATATTAAAGAAAACCATTCCGTATGTTTATTATTATCCTAACAACTCTTGTACTTAATTTCAGAACTATCGGTTCTATAACAAAGGAGTTATAGACCGATAACTGAGGAAACCTGGATAATTTCCTAAAATTTACTTAAAGTCCTATAAAAAGCGTTCCCTTGGTCAGACTAATTACCCGAATGTATGGAAATAGATTAATTTGTTTTTGTTATGATATATAAAATCAATAGATTTGGCCTAAGAATAAAATTTTAGACCGATAACTGAGATAAACTTAGAAATGTAATAAGTTATTAAGAAAATTTTCGAACGAACCAAAAAAAGTTCAATATTGCAGTATGATTTATGATTAGGTTATTATGAGTTGGTGCAGATATTTATAACAGATACAAAAAGTACAGTTAACTGCACCTTATGTTATATCGATTCATGCAGAATCATGTTCACAATCGTTTTAATGATGTCCGTCCATCCGTCTGGCTGGCTGTCAACGTCAATATTGTCATTATAGTTCAGATGGCGATTTTAAAGGTATCTCAGTGAAATTTGGTTCATATTGTTATTAGGGTAGAAGAACTATGCTGCCATAGAAATATTCTCGAGGAATTAAGCGTTTTAGATGTCAAACTTTAGGAGATTTTAAGGAATTTTGGGCACAAATAAGTCTTATAACATTCTTAAACTTCCACGAGTATCATGTTAATATCGTAAAAATATTTAGTTCAACAAACATAAAAATAAAATAAATATACGCCAGAAATTATGCGAGGGCCGGCCCATCATTTTTTATAGCTTTCTTGCCAAAAAACCGGGAATGTAACTGTCCAAAACACATAATTCAAATTAATGTCTTGTATGTCTGGTATAATTAAGCTTAAATCTGATAACTAAATTACACGAGGGTTGGCTTTAGCGAGCATATATATTCTACAATATGTTGTAGGGTATTCTATGATCTGGCTTGACCGACTACACTTTTTTTCTATTTTCAAATAATTGATTTGACAATTTTATCTCTATTTTTGAATATTAATTACTCAATAACACATTTATGTCCTTGTATTTGTGATCATAATAAAATAAAACAAAATTTTTTTTTACTATAATTTTTTCCAATTCAAATGAAATTGTAAAAATTATTTTGACAATTTTATGAACAAAAATCAGTTTTTATTGAGTCGTTTATTTAAATGTTTGAATATATTAATGAAAATGAACTTAATTGTGGGTTAGTAAATGTGAAATGGAATATAATTTCAGATTTTATTTAAATTTAAATGAAAATGAAAGTTTTGTGATAAATAATATGATTTACAGATTAAAAAGACTGTTTAAATTGCATGATATTCTAGAGCCGCGGGGACTCGCCACCATTAGTGTTATAAAGTTTAAACTAAAGACTTAAATGTGGATACACTCTTTTTATCTTAATATTCAGTTTTAATAAAATCGGGTGAATCGTTCGGAAATTCTGGATGCTCGTTCATATCAATTCTTTTCTTTTAAGGTTCCTTTTTTCGATTAGGTACTTTCGGGGAAGAGGGGATTTTATTGATAATATTTTATGCAGGGAAGAGTAAAGCACAGTTACAGACATCTCTTTGGAGACAGAAATTAACCAATAACATGGGACACACACACATTTGAAGCCTTGGCAGCTGTTCTTTGCATGAAAATAACTGTTAGAGAAATGTGTATTAGAATTTGTTGGAAATAAATCTCTAACTTTATTCGATTATTCGATTAACCTAAAACTTCACAAAATGATAGCTGGGAACTTTAGCATTGCTTCTATTGAAAATAATCCCCTAAAAAGTATTTAGGATCGGAATTATAACGGCCCAAATTAAGTTATATCATTCTTTAAAAATATTTTATAACATTTTTATGTTCCGAGGAAGCCAAGTTTGGAACTCTGTGGATCGGCCTGTATTGGTTGCATAAAAGCTAAACTCATAACTAAAACTCAACAACACCTCTAGTATGAGTATGAGAAATTTCAATGAAATTGGTGAAGCCGTTTGGAAATTACAGATTTATCGTCATTTCACTTAAATCACAGTGTGAAATACTAAGAATTTTGTGTTTTACTTGCCTCATGATATCTTTTTGCAATTTCTGTGATGAATGTTTACAAAAAACGTTTGTGTCTTATTTCTGTTAAGTAATTACTCTCTTTTTAATGGTCAAAAATCCCATTAAGGTTTTTATTATTTTAATAATTTTAACTTTGGTTTTTCCTTACAAAATTGTTAAATATAAAATAAAATAAATTTCAGTTAAAAATCCTGCTGAATTATTTAAAGGGTTTACAAACTTTTTTGAGGAAAATAAAAATAATTATAATTTATGATAAAAGATTCCACCTTTTTATTCTGTTTTATAAAAAAATTTCTTTATTCAATTTCTTTTAAATCTTCAAAAAAATCCTTTAAAGCTCTTTTCTTAGGATTTGTATTAAAAACGTTATTTCATCCTTAATTCATTATTATAATTTTCTTTTTGCATCAGACTTTTTTCAAAGAAATCAATAAATTTCTTTCTAAATTTCTTAAAAGACTTTAAATCTGTTCGTAGAAATGAGGAAAATACCTTTTGGAAAAGAGGCTCCCAACAAGAAAAGAAAATAAATTTGTGACTAAGAAAATCTCAAATATTATGTTTATCTTTCGTTCATATTTCTGTAAGAACAATTTTAGTCATAAACCTTTTTTTCAACTTTTATTTTATCTTCAAATCAAAAGCAACCAGTGAAATATGTTATATAGGAAAAATGGTTGAATTTGAAGATTAAAATCGAAAAATCAATTTGTTTAAATTTTGTTTGAAACATAAGAAAATGATTTTAAGAGTATCAACCATAAACTAGAACCAGTTAAAGCAATAAAATTAAACTTTAAAGATCGAATTCTTGAGATCATGGAAAAAGACTTTAATTAAGTCTTTCTTATAAACCCCACTAGAATTGAGAAATGGGCTTATATTTACTTTGCTATTATATGAATAACGCCCAGAGTATAACATTTGAGATCTAATAAGGTTTATTCTTAGACCAAATCATAATTTGAATCGATGTATTTATGTCCTTTTAACTGTTTATTCGACTTTCTGCCTTAGTCAATTCCTAAACCGAAATAATTATTTAAAGAAAATGCATAAAATAGTGAATGATGACTTATTAACCTTTTCATTCCGTGTATTAAGCCAAAAAGAAATCATCTAAAATCTCATTAATTCTTGCACGAAATCAAAATCTGAGTCGATTTAACTATGTCCGTTTGTTTGTGCATGCAACCGTTTGTTCTTGACAAGCTCACATCCGAACTAGCAGACTGAGACTAAAGTAATTTGGTCGGATTATTGGTTATAGTAGTTTGAAGTATAACAAACTTTGATTTAAAAGTTAAACTTAGATTAAATGTTTTAAACCAAGTTTAAACTACGTTTAAGTAAACATTTCATAAAACTATAAATTTTGCTATTAGAAATTTCTAGAGACATTTTTAATAATCATTCTCTTAAAGAAGTATGCTTAACCTTCGATTAAGCTAAGTTAAACTAAGTTTAAATGTTTTAAACTAAGTTTAATTTAAGTTAATGGAATTCTTTCTACTCTTGATTGTAGCTATGATTTTCTTAAAAATTTCAATTGAACTAGGTTAAACTAAGTTTAAACCAAGTTCAAGAAAAAATATTAAAAAATAATTATTATAAAACCACTGAAATTCAAAAAAGTTAAAGTATTTAAACCTGATATATTAAAAGTTAAACTTTGTTTAAGTATTTTTTTTTTATGTTTAAAAAATAATTTTAAATAACTCAAATAAGAGTCTGAATTAATTAAACTAAGTTTATTTATTGAACTTAACATAAATAAGTTCAAGTTTAATAATTAAACTTTGTTGTGTTAAAATATTAGTAAAATTTTAATATTAAGAACTGATGTGTAGAAATTCTTCAACTTCCGTTTAGTTAGTTTAAACTAAGTTTAAATTAGAAAATCGAAATATTAATATTAAACGGAATTTGTAAGGGAAAAAATAACATAAATTTTACAAAAATCTTGAGAAAAAAACAATAATTGGGCTAGCTTAAACTAAGTTTAAACTGAGTTTAAACAGAGTTTAAACTAAGTTTAAACTAAGTTTAAACTAAGTTTAAACTGAGTTTAAACTAAGTTTAAACTAAGTTTTAAGCTGAGTTTAAACTGAGTTTAAACTGAGTTTAAAGTTTAGAACTTTAATTAGAATTCACAATTAAAAGTCATGTTTTATATGAAATTTATTTATTTCAAGTGATTTTTGGAAGAAGTATATACACAGGAGCAAATGGAAATAGGGGAACGATACCCACAAAATTTTTTATAGATAATTCTAGTTCAATTAATCTTAATTTTATCTCATCCGTTACTTGTTTAAATTGTTCAATTTAAACTAGAAAAAGTTAGGATTGTTTGCATTCAAATGGAATAAAATCTTCAACAGGTAGATCCATATAGGCCTTTATGGGGTTAAGGCACTTATAGTTTTGTTTGTTATAAGGATCTAAAGGGATTTGTCGAATTCCTTTGCATCAATTAGCCTGTTGAATTTTTTTTTTAAAAATCGGTTATTGAACAGAAAAAAGTATTTTTATACAAATAGAAAAAACAAATGGGTCTAGAAGTATATACTAAATGAAAGTCTACATTTATAGCTTTCTTTTGGGAGATATTTTTGTATAATCACTGTTATTTTTAAAAGTTCTCTTCCAATAAACATTAATTTTTAGAGAAAAAATAGTGCTTGAGAGAAAAATTAATAATACAGTGGGCGTAAATGTTACAGTAATACAAATACCTTTTTAAAATTACCAAAATCCTGCCCATATATAACAGAAAATATGAATCAATTATCATTATAAGTTTCTAAGTTATGACTCTTTAATTCCATTCAAACATATGACACTTTTAAGAAAAAGGCGTGGCATTTTGAAAAAGTATTAAGAATTTGTACCCAATTTTTTGTAAGTATGTTTTCGATTAAACTGCACTCTTATACCCTGTTCAAGGTGAAAAAGAGAGAGAGAGAAAAGATTTAACTGTGACATCTTTTGTATTCACTTGGAATTTAAGAAAAAATCATTTGGGAATTATTAGCTTTGTGGTCAATTTATATGATTTTTAAGTTAAATTTATATTAAATTATATTTTTAACTAAAATTTTCTTAAATTGATTTATCTATAAATTATTATGATTATTTTTAATAACGATTATGCAGACATGAATGTTGAAAACCATAAATTTTCAATGAAAATTCTGAAAATAAAATATTGTTTTCTAACTTTTTTTCAGAATTAATCCAGTTAATGATACTTAAGCATGCAAAAATGTACTTATATAAGATTAAGAAAATAATGTTATTTGAAGTGCAAAGAAAACAGCGAAAATTATTTTATTTAAAAGAAAATTTAATATTAAGCGAAAATATCGCTTATAATTTGGATATTTTAAAGGCGAAATGGATGAAATTTAATAACTGTCATTACAACATTTTTAGGATCTCTTTCAAATAAAAATAATTATATTCCTAATTTAAGGATCCCAAAAAATACCCTTTCAACCTGCTGTTTTTTCAAACTGTTTTTCATAATAAATTGTTTTTTTTTCACAATTTTCATTATTAATTGTCAATACTTTCAATCAATTGTTTTTTATTAAAAGAAATATTCTTTAGAAAAAAAATACATTTTTCTATTTTTCATAAATTAATTTCATTTTATTACAATTGCACTTTCATTTTTATTATTTTTTCTCGATTGTGGCAATTTGTAATGGTTTGTTGTTCAAAAAAACATAATAAAAAATAAAAAAACAACTTCAAATTAAATCTAAACAAAATTCTACACTCAACTACATTTTGACATGAACTTTAACAATCATCAAATCCAATGAAATCAAACCAACGAACCAACGAACCATCTGACAGTTCAACCGACCAACAGGCAGCAAATAAATTTTTAACATGAAATTTCAACTTCAGCAAATCCACCTCTATCTCTACATAAAAGTTACGAATTGAAAAAAATACATAAAATAAATAAAAGTTTTTTTTTTTCTACAAAACTAAAACAAATAAATAAAAAATCGTGTCCAAAACTGCCAATCATGTCACATATGGATTCTGAAAACATTAGAGCGGAAATATTTTATTGTGAAATTCCTACAGAAAATGCAGTTCAAAGGAAAATAATTAAATTCAAAAATATTTTATAAAAAAGAGGTCATTTTTAGGAAAAATTCTTATATAGATCGGTCCATATCGCATATGATTCCCTACTCTACTCTAAGTATTTTCTTATTTAACAAATTACAGTTTAAAAATTTTAAATAAAAGTCCTTCATAAAATTATAATTCTAAAGGATTCTTTATTAAATAAAAAAAAATCTAAAAATCTCAGGAATTATTTCCAACATTAAATTTAATAACAAGAAAATGGTAGTAAACAGAGATACGAGTACATGTGTATTATAAACTCAACTGGAAAGAAATGTTGGGGGTTGTGAAATGAAAATGGCTTTCAATTTCCAGTTTAGTTCCCCGTTCACTTCTAGTTCAGATTATGAACTGAAGTTTAATTCTAGTTCAAGTTCAGTTCTAGTTCAGTTCCTGTTCAGTACTCGTTCAGCTCTAGTTCAGTTCTAGTTCAGTTCTAGTTCAGTTCTAGTTCGGTTCTAGTTCAGTTCTAATTCAGTTCTGGTTCAATTCTAGTTCAGTTCTAGTTTAGTTCCAGTTCAGTTCTATTTCAATTCTAGTTCAGTTCTAGTTCAGTTCTAGTTCAGTTATAATTCAGTTCTAGTTCAGTTCTAGTTCAGTTCTAGTTTAGTTCCAGTTCAGTTCTATTTCAATTCTAGTTCAGTTCTAGTTCAGTTCTAGTTCAGTTATAATTCAGTTCTAGTTCAGTTCTAGTTCAGTTCTAGTTTAGTTCCAGTTCAGTTCTATTTCAATTCTAGTTCAGTTCTAGTTCAGTTCTAGTTCAGTTCTAATTCAGTTCTAGTTCAGTTCTAGTTCAGTTCTAATTCAGTTCTAGTTCAGTTCTAATTCAGTTCTAATTCAGTTCTAGTTCAGTTCTAATTCAGTTCTAGTTCAGTTCTAATTCAGTTCTAGTTCAGTTCTAATTCAGTTCTAGTTCAGTTCTAATTCAGTTCTAGTTCAGTTCTAGTTAAATTCTAGTTCAGTTCTAGTTCAGTTCTAGTTCAGTTCTAGTTCAGCTCTAGTTCAGTTCTAGTTCAGTTCTAGTTCAGTTCTAGTTCTAATTCAGTTCTGGTTCAATTCTAGTTCAGTTCTAGTTCGGTTCTAGTTCAGTTCTAATTCAGTTCTGGTTCAATTCTAGTTCAGTTCTAGTTCAGTTCTAGTTTAGTTCTAGTTCAGTTCTAGATCAGTTCTAGTTCAGTTCAAGTTCAGTTCTAGTTCAGTTCTACTTCAGTTCTAGTTCTCTTCTAGTTCAGTTCTAGTTCAGTTCTAGTTCAGTTCTAGTTCAGTTCTAGTTCAGTTCTAGTTCTCTTCTAGTTCAGTTCTAGTTCTCTTCTAGTTCAGTTCTAGTTCAATTCTAATTCAGTTATAGTTCAGTTCTAGTTCAGTTCTAGTTCTCTTCTAGTTCAATTCTAATTCAGTTATAGTTCAGTTCTAGTTCAGTTCTAATTCAGTTCTAGATCAGTTCTAGTTTAGTTCTAGTTCAGTTCTAATTCAGTTCTAGTTCAATTCTAATTCAGTTATAGTTCAGTTCTAGTTCAGTTCTAGTTCAGTTCTAGTTCAATTCTAATTCAGTTCTAATTCAGTTCTAGATCAGTTCTAGTTTAGTTCTAGTTCAGTTCTAGATCAGTTCTAGTTCAGTTCTAATTCAGTTCTAGTTCTCTTCTAATTCAGTTCTAGTTCAGTTCAAGTTCAGTTCTAGTTCAGTTCTAGTTCAGTTCAAGTTCAGTTCTAGTTCTCTTCTAGTTCAGTTCTAGTTCGGATTCAAATTCAGTTCAGATTTTGGTTCAGATTTTAGTTCTGATTCTAGTTCGGATTTAGTTCAGATTTCTCTCCAGATTCTAGTTCAGATTCGAATTCAGATTCCAGATCAGTTCTAGTTCAGATTCTACTTCAGATTCTAGTTTATATCCTGGTCCCGATTCTAGGCCAGATTCTAGTTTAGATCCTGGTTCAAATTCAAGTTAATATTTAAGTTTGCATTCTAATTAAGGTAGCAGTTACGATTCTTGTTCAGATTCTAGTTCAGTTCCTTTTATAAATCACATTATAGTTAAGATTGTAGTTCAATTCTAAATCTATTTTTAATTAATTTCAGTCCATTTTTTATTTCCTCTACCAAATATTTGTTTTACTTTCATTTTAATTACATGAGTGTGTGTGTGTGTGTGTAAATCTTGGTAAAGAATAAAATAAATGTTTTCTTTCCAAACACACAGACATCTACGTATAAGTTGGAGATGTATAAACCGGAAATTATATGTATGTTTTGTTTATATATATATATATATTTATATGTTTGAGTGTGAGTAATTTGAAATTTACAATCTTGTAATTTCATAGAAATACAAACAAATACAAATACAGAAATATTAATTCAAGAGATTTATATTTAATTCTTACAAGGAACAAGTTTACGTAATGAACAAGGTGTAAACATTTGTAACAATTTTTACAAATTTCTGTTAAAATTAAGATTTATGTAAATAACGGTAAAAATTCATAGGAAAGAGAGGAGAGAGAGAGGAGAGAAAGTGGTTTTTAACTGACAACAATTGTACGGTAATTGAGAAAGAATTCAGAAGGAATCGTTTTAAAATCGGAATATCTCTCTCTCTCCCTCACTTTATAATCCGGAGCAGGGTCATTTTCTCCAGATCTGAATCCAAGAATTTCGTTAATACAGTTAAGGGATTCATATCAATTAAAATTTCTCTTTATTTTTAAAGTGAAGTTAATTTTGTTTGTATTGGTTTTTCATACTTTAGTAGTAGTTGTGTGTTTTTTTTTTCATTTTCTATTTATTTGTGTGGCATGTAAAACACTTTTTTGTTGTATTTAATATGTTACAAATCACTACTGATTTAATCATAAAACTTTTCGATTAAAAAACAAAGTTTCTTATTCAAACAAACACATTTGTAAACTCACATTCACACACACATACAAGAGAAAATGTGTGCATGTAAGTGTGTTTTTTTGTGTTTAAATATTGCTAATGAAAGTAATTAGTACTTGAAAGCTAAAGTGACAATAATCACGTGTCACGTATTAAGTAAACACTTTTATACACTTTATAGGTTTTTTTTAGTAATGAAGAAGTTTTTGAGGGGGTTAAAATCGATTAAATGAAATTGTTTGAATTAAGGTCGATAACAGGGGATTAAAATAAAGATTAATACTTTTCGTAAGTAAATATATTAAATAAAAGGGAGCCAAAAAATTAGTTCAAAATAATTAAAATTGTAGGCGTGGCGTGTTCTTAAACCCAGATGTTTTATGATGTTTTATTAAATCGTGTGATTGTTTCATATTAAAACCGAAATTATTCATCACAGTCTGGAAAATGTTAATGGTAATTGACCAATTTTCTCTGTTATAGTATTAGAATCATTCAGAAATTATAACTTGTGCCGCTGTAGCGTTTACACTGGCTGTATTATGAAATTTTTCATTGGGAATAAAATTTTTTCAAAACTTAAAGTTTAGTGGCGTAGAACATTTGAAGGTCGAAAGGTATTTAAACAAATTTAATTACCAGAAGAAAGCTATGATTGTACATTTTCATTCCATGTATAATTTTTTATTTACAGTCATCTCTTCAAATTTGTTTTCCCGTTTTAATGAACTCTTCCAAAATTTGTTCTGCTTTTATTCCCTACACCTCTGAAGATGGTTCTAGTATTATGCATTTGTGCTCATTATTTGTAATGTATATGAAAAATATTCCTACATCAACTATTAAATACACCGTTTGACACACAATCGAGTTTTAATGCGATTTGGCAATATTTGCCGTCCATTCATCTACTCAAATGGATCACAAGGTATCCAAATCGTTTTTTTTTTTGTTTTAACTAATTCTTGAAATGAAATATCACATCCTTTGGTTTAGAAAGTTCTCAAGTTCATTTAAAGCAGAACAGGCCAAACAAATCTAGCCAGGGGCGTAGTCGGTGACCCTTCAAATTTGGCCAACTCGAAAATGTTGATTTTTTTAAATTCATCAAAAATACATTTATCAAAAGAGACAAAAGAAATTTTATATATAGACAGTCCATTTAAATCTCTATATAAATACTCTTATATGCCTTTCTTATCACATATATATTCAGCGATATAAAAGACGATATTCATTTTTAACCCATTTTAACCCTTGTCTTTTTTTTAAGTCTTTTAAATTAGCAGGCCTAAAATGGTTCCTAAATTTTTTTTAAAAATATGTTCTAGATTTTCTACAAAATTCTTAATAATATTACTGAAAAAATGATATAAATATATAAATCGGTTTAAAAGATATATTCATCTGAAATTAGAACTTTGAAAAAAATTTTGGCAATTTTTCCAAATATTGTCATCCTATTTATTCATTTATAAAACCATTACTGGTTTTAAAGTTTATAGCTTTTATGGACTTTTTAAGAAATCTTAACAGAAATTCCTGTGCAGTAAATTCGAATGAACTCGGGACAAATATCTCTTCAACAGGCCCTACCAAAAATTGGACACATTATTTTTTTATTTTTATTTTAATTTTATTATTTTTTTTTTTTGTTTAGTTCTCAAATAGAAAAATTGAAATCATCTTTAGATTATTCCTAGTATATAGCTACGTATGTATGCTAAATATCTGAAAATTTTCTTTTGCTTTTCGGTCCAAAATAATAAACAGGGTGATCATTTTAGTGAAAAAGTCAAATTTTTATATATGATTTACACTTATTGAGGTTTTGGGTATTTTCGTATGGAAAAGTGGGCATCTTTTTAATTCTCTTATAGGTAGAAAACTTCCTATATATCATATTTAAATTTCGTATATATACTGCTATTCCTTTCGATTTTATTAAATTTTAAATATAAATTTTGTAAAAAAATAATAAAAAAAATCAAAATTTTAAGTTCTTTATAAATTTTTAATATCAAATGACATTTCACTTACTTTTTCTTAAAAGTTTGAAAATCTCCAGGTTCTAACGTTTTCGTAGATACCAAATACTTGTATAAAAACTTTATAACTTGGCTGAAAATCTAACCTCAAATAGGCTGCCTCTAGTCACCATCAGATCGCCCCAATTTAACACAAATAAATCTTTAAATAATTAAAAAAAATATTATTTTTAAAATTTATTTTCATTTGTTGTTGACAATACAAAATTCTATTTCCTTAATTAAAGTGATTTTCAAGGAAAATTTCGAAAGAATACAAAATATTTTTCAATTCAACTGAATAAAAAATTCATATTTATAATAATTTTTAGGAAAAAAACAAATAATAATAATAAATAATAAAAACCACTTAAGAGAGTGAGTATTTTTAAATGTCAAATGAAATACACAAATAACCTTGAAAATTGCATTTTAAAGGTCATATTTATTATTATTGTTACTAAGAAATTTTAAGAAAAACAAAATAGAAGAAAAAAACTCCTAAAGGAATTCTGTTTTAAAATGTCATCATACTTTTGTGGAAGTTCTAAGTTTACAAAAGAAACAAGAAACAAATATATTATTTCCTATTTCCGTTTGTATACTCACATACTCACACACACGCACACACTCATTCTCTCTCTTCTAACGTACTCATTTACAGTTATTTATCTAGACAACTGTTAAATTATTGCTTTTGTTTTTAAGTTTTTGTTTTCATTTTTTTTTGGTAAAATTTTTTATTGATTTTTTTATTTCTTTAAATAATTTATTATTATAATTTTTGTATTTGGATGGGTGTATTGGTGTGTTGATATTTGTATATCCTACACCACCATATATGGTGCTAATGTTTGTAACATACAGAATAAATGATGTCCACCCACTTTTAAGTATACCATTCGATTCAGAATCACTTTCTGAGTCAATTTAACGATATCCGTCCATCTGTCTGTCTATCTGTCCGACTGGTCGTCCATTAAAAAGTTTCGAACACTCTATAGGTGGCAATTTTTTAAATATCTTAATGAAATTTGGATTAAGGGCAAGGCCTATTAAAATTGATCATATTCGGTCCAATATTTCAAATAGCTCCCATACAAATGACCTTCCCGGAATGAAACATAAATCACTGGTCAAATTAAGATAAATTTCCCATAAACATTAGTATCACAAAAACAAATGTACTTCACATTCAATCATTAGTCAGAACTTATACGAGGGTCGTTCATTCAATTTTTCGAGCTGTTATTTACAACCAACAATACGGTGTAGGGTATTAAATAATCGGGCTTGACCGAGTATAACACTTTTACTTGTTTTCTTTTTATTTTCTCTCTTTTCATTGGAATTGTTTATTATTTTTAAACTTAAGGACCTTTTGTTGTCATCACATCATCATTCTTTTTATCATCATCAAAGTGTCTTTCCTTTGTCTTCTCCTTTTGATTTGTTGTTGCACCTCTTTTTTCTTAAATTTCTGGTTTTTGTTTAATTCATTGTGAAAATAATTATAAAAATTTAAAAACCTTGTTTTTTCTGTTATTTTCTTACGTTTTCTTCATAAAATTTTTCTTGTATTTAAATTTTTCTTGAAAATTATAAAAATACATTCTAATTTATGGAAACTTTAATAAATTTTAACATAACAAATTGGGAATTAACGTTTCGACCAAAAAACTGAGAAATTAAAGAATGCTAGTGACATAAGGAAGTCAGAATTTGTCAGGCCAGTTTTTTTTTAACGTAAATATTATATTTTAATGAAAATTTCAAATTTTAGTGAAAACTTCCAATTTAAGTGAAAATTTCCAATTTAAGTGAAAATTTCCAATTTTAATGAAAATTTCCAATTTTAGTGAAAATTTCAAATTTTAGTGAAAATTTTAAATTTTTGTGAAAATTTCAAATTTTTGTGAAAATTTCAAATTTTTGTGAAAATTTCAAATTTTTGTGAAAATTTCAAATTTTTGTGAAAATTTCAAATTTTTGTGAAAATTTCAAATTTTTGTGAAAATTTCAAATTTTTGTGAAAATTTCAAATTTTTGTGAAAATTTCAAATTTTTAGTGAAAATTTCAAATTTTTAGTGAAAATTTCAAATTTTTAGCGAAAATTTCAAATTTTTAGTGAAAATTTCAAATTTTAGTGAAAATTTCAAATTTTAGTGAAAATTTCAAATTTTAGTGAAAATTTCAAATTTTAGTGAAAATTTCAAATTTTTGTGAAAATTTCAAATTTTTGTGAAAATTTCAAATTTTAGTGAAAATTTCAAATTTTTGTGAAATTTTCAAATTTTTGTGAAAACTTCCAATTTAAGTGAAAATTTCCAATTTAAGTGAAAATTTCCAATTTTAATGAAAATTTCAAATTTTTGTGAAAATTTCAGATTTTTATGAAAATTTCAAATTTTTGTGAAAATTTCAGATTTTTATGAAAATTTCAAATTTTTGTGAAAATTTCAGATTTTAGTAAAAATTTCAAATTTTAGTGAAAATTTCAAATTTTAGTGAAAATTTCAAATTTTAGTGAAAATTTCAAATTTTAGTGAAAATTTCAAATTTTAGTGAAAACTTCCAATTTAAGTGAAAATTTCCAATTTTAATGAAAATTCCAATTTTTTGAAAATTTTTGTGAAAATTTTGTTTTGTGTTCAAATTTTTGTGAAAAATTTCAAATTTTTGTGAAAATTTCAAATTTTTAGTGAAAATTTCAAATTTTTAGTGAAAATTTCAAATTTTTAGTGAAAATTTCAAATTTTTAGTGAAAATTTCAAATTTTTAGTGAAAATTTCAAATTTTTAGTGAAAATTTCAAATTTTTAGTGAAAATTTCAAATTTTTAGTGAAAATTTCAAATTTTTAGTGAAAATTTCAAATTTTTAGTGAAAATTTCAAATTTTTAGTGAAAATTTCAAATTTTTAGTGAAAATTTAAATTTTTAGTGAAAATTTACATTCAACAATGTGGTGTTGGGTATTAAATAGTCGGGCTTGACCAACTTGTTTTTCTCTGTGTCAGTTTTTGTGATTTGTGAGATCACAAATTTTCGTTATATTTACAAAATCAGAAAACACTGTCACATCTTAGCCTTTTTTCTGAAAACCTCCTTTTATTACGTTCATTTGAAATAAGTGTTGCTAATGTTTCCAAAATAATTGTTATTTTTTTTAATGTTATCATAATGTTAACTTAATGTAATTAACAGTTAATTTGTAATAATTTCGGTCTATGAAGGTCACCCTTCCTTCTCACACTTCTTATTACATATAAATTCTTTTTTTACATTTTGGGCGTTAATATTAAAAAGAAGAGAAATTACATTGTTAATGATTTGAAGCACGAATATAATTTTTAAGAGTGTAATGGAGAATAAAGAACTTAAATTAATTATGTCATTATTGTAACACTTTGGATTATATCATTTGAATATTTAAACAACTAAATATTTTTTTTGGACTTTAAAAGCGAAAAAAGCTTTAATTGGAATTGAGTATAAATGGAAATATGACGATAATCTCAAAAAAAAAAACTTTACAGTTTTGTAAAAAGCGTTCAAAACCGAACTTAACGCTTATTATGATCGCACAGTGTATGTAAAACTTTTCTTTTAGAAATAATGCTGTAACTTTTAAACCGCTAGAGATATCTAAATGAAATTTCACGTGGTTAAAGCTGAGATGTTCTTGATTGAATTTGAAAGAGAACACGTTCCTATATGATTAGGGGTCGCATTCGGTAAACCACTAAAACTGTCCTCATTGAATATGTTGATTTAGAAAAAATGTCGAAAATATTAAAAATTGTCTAGAAGAGCCGTGTTTAGGTTGGATATTAAGCCAAGAAATTGGAATTAGTGAAAATGTTAGAACTTTAAAATTTAGAATTTCCAAAGAAAAATTAAAAGACGTTGACGTTTCAAATGTCAAAAAATTATGAATAATTTAAAATATCGAATTTTTGCTGTTTTTTTGCTAAAAATAATTTAAATTACAACTTTAATTTAATCAAAAGAAATAACGATATTCACTCGAAATTTCAACCTAATGTATATGAACGTGTCCATGATTCAGAGAATTAAAATTATTCCCACTTTTTTATGCGAAAATACCCAAAATTCCAATCCATTTAAATCATAGAAAAACTTTTGATTTTTTTTCGCTGAAATGATTAACCAATAATTATTAGAGATGTCCGGCAGAAAATGCTTTTTTTAGGAGTGAGATCGAAAAATTCTGAACATGCGTATATGATAATAAAAACAAAAACACTAAATCTACAGTTTTAATTTTTATATTTGAATAAAATTATAATTAAAATTTACAAAAAATATATTTTTATTATCACCAGTGATGAAATTATGAATTATTTATAGCGCTTTCCGTCACTTTGCTCGAACTGATTAAAATCTACCACATTTGTGGACACCTTAATTCCCCTTTAACAAGTGAAAAATGCATATCCACTGGTCTTAGCTCTGGCCATTCTGCAGGATTTGCCAAATTTAGCCAAAAATAAGTGGACACATTATGAAGTCTTATTGGAAGCGTTTAGATATTATGCAGCCCTTTTCTTGAAATATTTCTTTCAGAAAACTTGACTTCAATTTGCTCTGTTTTTGAACCCTAAATTTTTAGCAGCGTTCATAACAGGAACTTTTTGAGCCTTTTGTGTTTATACTCTACGCCACCATAGGTGATTGCATAATGCGTTTGTGTTTAAGTTTGTAATGTCTAGAAAAGACATTACTACCACCACTTCACCATATACCATTCGACTCAGAATCACTTTCAGAATCGATTTAACGTTGTCGGTCCATCCATCTGCCGGGCTATATAAACTTTGTGAATGAGATACCTCACTTAACTTAACATTTTGGCCCAAGGACGATGTCTATTAAAATTGGTGATGCTGGGTCCAATATTTCTCCCAGCCCCTGTAAATATGTTCCTCCCGGAATGGGGTTTTAAGATCATAAAAGTCCGGAATATAATTTTAACAATTTTAACGAGATTTGGTCCAAGTAAATCTAAAAATATTCTAAAATGATGTGCTAAAGTATATGAAGATCGGTCCATTTTTTCTCATAGGTCCCATATAACTCCCCGTACAAATAACACTTTGAAGGGCTTAAATCTCTTATGTACGCAAGTATTGTGATAAGAATTGGTTAAATTAAAGTATAATTAAGCAAAAATCAATGTACGAAATTTTACGAGGGTCGGTGCATAATTTTATCTAGTCCCTAGAAGAAATTCCTTTAAAGCTCAGAAATCATGCATATAATTAGTATGATTTCTGATCTGTACTGTACTCTTAAGCAGAAAATATATTTAAACGAGGGTCGATCATTATTTATTATATATAGTCGGATTTGATCGAGTATAACAAGCGTAAACATCTGTTAAATGTTTATTTTTTTCGGTACCTTAGAAACGTTAAGAGATAACGCATACATGTAAACATATGCTCATTGACACTTAACCGGGGCGGCCATAAACTACGCCTTTGAATAAACAGGGTCTTGTAATCCTGCAAATAAACTCGTTAACATTTCTGCTCTGATCATGTGGAATTTCATGAAAATGTCTAAAATTCACAGAATTATTACCAAAAACAATCGATTTGAACTCTTTAGGGATCTCTGATTGTCTTTATTTAAATAAAATAATTTAATTTAATTTTAGTTATTTTCAATAAACTAAACTAAATAAAACTTCATTAAAATTAAGTATAAAATTTAAACGTTTTATAAAATAAACTCAGGTGCATTAGAAACATATTAAAATGGAGTAAATTACAGAAAATTTTCAACTTCAATTATCCGTCATGAGGACATTTTGTAAAAATTATTTTTCTAAATGTGTGTGTGGGGATGTGTGTGTGTACCAAAGAGTATCCTGTTTTGCAGTAAATTGTTATCTCTGAATTATAAAATATTTAAATACAAATTGCCAGTGTGTGAGTTTAAATGTGTGTGTGTGCGTGTAATTTACATGTAAATGTGTGGTTTTTAGTAACATAATAAATTCATTAACTCCATAGACTAAATATTAGTTATATAAATTATAGAATATAATAGAATATTTAAATTTTAGTTGTAAATATTAACTAGATAATTGTTATATTCAGAAAAGGAATATATTTATACATATAATTATGGCTGCAGGACTAAAGCTAATTATGTTAAACAAAACGAGGGAAATAGGGAAGAAAAATTAATATTTCAAAAAATATTTAAAAATATCAGTTATATTTTGAGGTTCATTCCTGCATTTACCAACAACAATTGCAATAAAAGTAACAAGTTAAATGTCGGTTAAGATCGTCTATATAGCGATCTACATCACACAGTGTATATAGTGATACTGTAGTTTTTGAGAAATTCAGAAATATCTGAATGAAATTTTATATGAATAGAACTGACTTATTTCCAAATTGATTTGCAGGAGTACAGATTCTTATCTTGACAAGGACGTAGTCAATGAACCCTCAAATTTGACCACCTTGGAAATGTAGATGTGAAAAAATCGCCAAAAATCCATTAATGAATTGAGGCAAAAAAGTTGTTATGTACAGAGAGTCCTTGAAAATATGCATTTAAGGTGGTTGGAGGAAATTACCATAAACGCCTAATAACCGAATCATATCTGGTAGTCAAGTGTTTAAAAAAAGGATTAGAAAATTTTGCCTAAAATTCAATTTTTGCAAACACTAAATTCCAAAATTTTAATGTCGTTCAATATTAAACTTATTGAATCTCAGGTAGTCCAAAAATTAGTTCAAAAGATTGTTAAATGTGGGCGTGGCATGCTGATAAAGTCAATGGATTATTGTTATTTTGTAAAAGAAAAACTGATTTTAGAAAAATTTTATCTGGAGTAAATTTGTAATTTCCTGTAAACCATTTATGATAATTTTAGATCTTTAGGTCTACAGGCAGGGTAACGTACTTTAAGAAATCGTATAATGTGCTGCTTAAATTATCCTTTGCCACTGTGAAGTTAAATATTTTCTCTGGTGCTTTATTAAATTAAAATCTAAAGTTAAATGGAATATAAGTTTTGAACATCAAAAGGGGTTAAAAATATTTTAATATCAAATGAAAGGTCTGGACCCGTCTGTTTAAGACCATTCAAGTTTGAATGAAAATACTCACATGATTTTTAAAGGTTTTTAGCCTTTTAAATTTTAGTTGTAAAAAGCTTTTAATGTTCAAATGAATTGAAAACAGTTGTTTTACTAAAAAAGAAAGGCCTTAGCGTTGTCATTAACCCCATATATAGTTTTATACCTATTTGGACCCACCTGTTAATGTTTGTCAAATAGAATGACAAAAATCTCAAACTTCCATTTAATTTTAATAAAAAATTTACTAGAGTTTTTAGATCGATTTATATATCAATCTATAACTTTTTATTAACTGAACCGATTTTGCCGGTTTCAAATAGAAAATAGCTCAGGACAATAACAAATAATCAGGCCAAATTTAATTGAGCTCAGTTAATTATTTTCGATGCGAGAGTGCCGAGAGCAGACGGATGAAGTTAAAATGTCCCAGATTATGATTTATGGGAACACAGATTACTTTGTAGGGACTTTAAACAGATTAGGTAGTTAGTACATCCTCATTAGCCATATGTGATGGTATATAAGACTTTTTTTCGTAGAAGTTAGAGCTTCACTAAGATATCAGCCTCCAACTCTTTATTAACCGAAACGATTTGCCTCAGTTCAAGTAGAAAAGTTCTCAGGAAAATTGATTTATAAAATTTCATTGAAATCTGACCATTAGTTAGGCTACCACGAATATAGCTTATTGGACTCAGATTTTAAGGTATAAGATCTCAGATGGTCATTCGATACTTATGATATATTTCTTGAATTTTAGTTTCTTAAATTAAGGTTAATATCAAGAAAACTTACTTTAATTCGTCTCCTTCTCTTATATTTTGTAAATTCATTCTTCTCAAATGTAAATACATTTCGTTATCCTTTCTGTCTTGTATTATGACAGTATTATCTTTACAGATATAGAAAAAATATTTGTGGAACATTTTCGACTTTATTTCATGAATTGTCATGAATTGAATGATTTTTAGTTGATGATTTCTCTTCATTTTTTGTTTGTTATATAAAATCCGTTTCATTTTGTATATAAATATTATGATTTTGTTGTTATCCTTTGAAAAGGAAGAATAAAAAATACGTCATAAAGTCTGCATTAAAAATTGCGTCAAAAATGTTTACTTCATAATTTTTTATGATTTTTTTATAAATTAAAAGCATTTTTGTTCTGAAAAAAGACTTTATTTTCATTTTTAAACAAAATTTATTTTCTTCCTTTAGTTTCTATAACATTAACTCGTAATTGTTTATATTTTTTACTAAATTGTTAACCCATTTATTTTCATTTTTCAAAAATGTTAAACTCGAACTCTAAACCGTTTTTGCAACGTAACACGTAACACATGTTAATCAGTTTAATATTTTTTGAAAACTAACGTTTCTTGCTCACGCACTTTTTTTGCCCTTTCAGAAAGCTTTTCTCCCTCAATAAACGACCTAAAAACGATATAATAAAATAAACGATTTCAAACACACACGAGGACCTCGAGCAAAAAAGAGCAATGACTTTGTAAAGAAAAATAATGAAATTGAGAGTTAAAAAGCTCTCGCAAATAAACAGTTAATTTTTTGTTTTTAACAAAACAGGAAATGGAAAAATTGAGTTCCTGTATGAACAACATAAGAGAGAGAATAAAGAGGAAATATTAAATTACTCTCTCGTACATATGAGTGTTAATGTGTTTGATGATTAATGACAAATAAAAATTACTTTTTTTACAAAAACTCATATAATTCTTTTTTACATTTGAATTACAAATGCAAATAAATATTATTTTTCCTTTAGCAACATTTTTTGTGACTTAAAATGAATATGGAAAATATCTCAGCAACATGTTGCTAAACATGTCCTCGAATATGTAACATCAGAAAATTTGTCAGTTAAATTTGAAAAGAAAATTTGTGCAATTTATAAGCAAACAAATGTGAAGTGATCGGATAGGATGAGCTCTTGATACCCTAAACTACAGAGGGGACAAAACATATATTTTGGAGCATTATAACTTTGGAAGGTTCTACAGGTGCGAAGTTATAGGGATACAAATTAGGTTACCTCGGACATTTTTTACTCAGAAGTTTGTAACTGGATGCCAAATTTTTATTCCTCATTTAATTTTAACATTATTTTACAATTTAACAGTCCTTGATGGGACCTTTAATAAACATGTTTACATGTGTTATTTATCCCTTGTATTTTTCAAGTTATTTGTATTTGAATTTTCAACTTTAAAAATTTTGGTTCTTAATATGGAAAATTTAATGTCCGATGTATCTCACATAGCACCACTATAACTTCATCCATTGGGCTCTATGGAATTCAATGCTACACTCTTCTACTATAATTGCGTTCTATGTAGTAGATTAAAGAATCCTATACCACTGTGCATGCATTGAAAATTATGGACCAATTCTCGTAGAATTTTACTCCAAGATTTGTTTATTCCTAAAAATGTTTATTTGAAATATTTTTCACATTTATGAAAGACTTATTCTGAATCAGGTATTTTTTGAAGTTGGGATTATATGAGAGCTTTCGAAAATAATGGAACAATATTTGTTGTTGTTGTAGCAGCATGGTTAAATCTGATAATTCTTTAATGAGGAAAGAAATTTTGTTTCATACAGCTGTCGCTGGTTTAACAAGCTTTGGCCGAGTATAACTCGGCTCGTTCCGGAACGGAAATACAATTGTCGTGGGAACCCGTGGGAATATTGGTTGTATAAGTCATTAATGTATAAAATATTATCACGACCCGTATGAGAGAAAAATGTGAATCAATCGAAATCTATTTCAATAGACTTCGTCTTTGTGTCATGTTTCATGCAGACATCTGTAAAATTTCTAACTTTAGAGTGTCCAAAATGAACAGCAGAAAGAATCACAAGGTGTTCCTGAATCGATCGGTGGAGGTTACATTATCTTTTCAGTACCTTACAAATAACTCCATAAATACACTTTATATCGGCTGCAATTAATGAATATCACTCATACGCACAGTGATTTCAATATGATGTTTTCGAAAATAATACTGTAACTTGGGACCCATCGGAGATACTATTTGGCTTCTAAGGAAAAAGTCAGGAAAAAAATTTCATTTAAGATAAAAAATTTAAGTTAATTATCTCCTTTTCTTTTCGTTCTTACGATTATTATTGATCTCAGATAATTTACAAGTATTTTCGGTGAGTTTCATTAGTAAAGACTAAAGAAGACTCCTTATCAAGAGAAGGGGAAGAAAATAACCTGGATGTTACAAGGGGGAACTTAATATGCCTCATTTAATAAAAAAGGAGTACAAAATCTCATTAAGTTTCGTAATGAAATCCAGGAAACAAAATTTGTTAATCAAAAAGTTCAGCCCATAAATTTTTTTCTTCCTAAAGGAAGCAATTAATGTTCACCCTTATTACACCCTCCACCACCACAAACTCTAAAAGAGGGTAATTGCGTTATTCTTTCGTAACATAAAAAAATCTTAAACTCTATGAAGTAAATAAAACTGAGTCAATTTAATTGTATCCGTTGGACTAAATGTCTTTGGGAACCATATAACAAACCATCTGATTTCAATGAAATTCGATACATCGGTTCAGTAAATGTTATATACTGATGTTTTAAATATTTTCAAAATTTAAAAACAGAATTTTTATACCACCACACTACATCCGACTGTAAAAGAGGATTTATTTGAACACCAATAAGAATATAATCTCTCATTACGTCAATATCTGAATCGATTTAATTAGGTCCGCCTGTCACGCTTTGTATAATAATTCGAATTCAATGATATACCTCCAGAACAAGTACGTTTGTTATTGTAATAAATAATTTCCTGTTTGAAAGAGACATTATAGGTCCAACAACGAGAAAGTTATAGACCGATATCTAAGACAACTTCAAAGTTCAAAGTCCAGCCGAAAAATGTTCATGAAGTTTAGGTTACAATTTTAAAAAATATTTTTTGAAAAGTTGTTGTATGAATAAACCTGGGGAGACAGGGTTTTTTATTATATATAATCATTTCAAGCATCTCAGGTTTGTAGCCGACCGCATTTAGAAATTGTCTTTTCGATGTGCCTTGCCAACAAGTCGGGCAATGTCAAAGTGGATTAATACTACAGCCGCAGCTCCAAACAAATATAGGAAATGAAAATTGTTAAAATTTAAATTAGCAAAGTTCCCAACCACTACATGTACACATAGAGGGCTACATTACCACTGAAGTCAGTCGGTTTAAGAAATGGAAATATTCTATTGAAATTGTTGTTTGGTGTAACGATTTGTTTAGCAGAAAAAAGTTTAAAACTCTTCAACATCATCAGTCCTCAGACACACAATTAAGGGCTTCTTCCCATTAGTGATTTCAAAAGTTTTATTTTTAAAGGAAATTAAAATATTTTGAATACATTTCCTGTTTGTGTTTATTTTCAATTTATTGTGAATTTTAAATAAATATTTAATTATTAGTCATACGACAATTTCTTAGTATTTTTCAATTTCAATGTAAATTTTTCCAAAATTTACTCATAAATAAAAATCTCACAAAAGCAGCACAAAGTCTTAAATATGATGAAAATTTACACATTTTTATTTAAATTTTATTTTTTTTAATTTTTTCTTGAAAACTACAACAAAGACAAAGTACAAATACAAATGAACTCTTATTATTTTCTTATTTATTGAAATCCAGATTAAAATTATTTAAGTTCATTTATGCATATCAACTCATATTTTTATTATATGCTCACATATGAGTGTGTGTATATGTGTTTGTGTGTATGAAAATATTTCAATTTACCTTTAATACAAACAAATAAACAAATAAAATATGTATGTGAAGATTTAAGAAAAAAGAATAAAACAAAAGAAGTAAGAATACTTTAAACGGCTGTGCCGACTATTAAATACCCTCCATCACTTACATTATGAAAAGAATTTGTGAGAATTGAAGATATTGAATCAAAATTCTTATTATATATAACACCGATTTCGGTAAAAGGCCTCTATAAAAAACTACAGTGCAATATGGCAACACAAAAAGAGCAAAGTTTTAATCTCAAACCTCGAAGGAGCCTTTTATAGGCAAATTTGGACCCAGATTGGTCAGATTAATAAAATATAAAAATAGGAAGAGAATAATTATCATTAATTTAAATGGAACAGGTCTTCATTTATTAGTTTCATAAACTCAAAAATAACTTCCCGGAGGGTACTTATATGGGAAGTATATTAAAATATGGACCGAGATTGGTCATAATAATATATATTAGAGAAAGCCATATCAATAACTGTTCCAAATTTCAATAGAATTTGTTTATATCAACAAGTTTTATTAGCTTAAACCCTATTCCGGGAAGGGGCGTGATATAGGAGCTATAGAAAAATATGAAGCGATATTAATCAAATTAAAAAAAATAGTAGTAAATTACTCCTTTTTTAAGCAAAAACTGTTTTCCGGGTAGGGGCCTTACATGGGAGCTATACAAAAATATGGACCAATATTGGATATGCTTAAAACTATATTCCGGGAAGGGTCGTTATATGGGAGCTAAGTAAAATAATGGCCCCAGCATAATATAGTTTCTTTAGGTTTATTATCAAAATAAATAGATATGACAAATTTCAGCAAATTATCTTCAAAATTGCGTTAAATATGACACACAGATTTCGGGGTGTATCGAAATTTTGCATATATTAACCTTAAACTTCTTAACTATTGATCCGATTTTCTTGATTTGTTGCATGGCGATAAAGTACATGTAACTGTATGTTGTGGTTAATTTTTTAAGTCCAATAATTGTTTGATGAAAGAATAGGAAAAATAGAATTTTGAAGTTGCCTCAGATATCGGTGTATAACTTTTTTGAAACTGAAAGACGTAATAATGTTTCCATAACTAAATCGACTCAGATTTAATGCAAAAATAAATATACTTCATTGGGTCTTCTTGACGTTTCACACGGAATGACAAAGTTCATATACCCTCATCACCAGTTGTGGTGGTGGAGGGTATCAAAACAAAACTAAAAATTAAATAAAAAATTATTTTCAAAATAAATACTTTTTGGTTATAAAATAAATTTGAAATTAGTAAATAAACAACAAAAAGAGAGAAAATGACAAAAACTATAAAAATGATACTGGAAAATTGATAAAACTAATATTTGTCATGAAAGTTTAACAAGAGCAACTACAACAACAACAATGCAATTTAATACACACAACTTTTACCACACATGCACAAATACATTCACAATATAGTCACAAATCGTTTTAGAAAGAGAGAGAGAGAGAGAGAGAGAAAGAAAGATTTTTTATAGAGAAAAAAATAGACAAATATTTATCTGGGGAATTATAAATATGCAGCAGTACTTTATACGTTATGTGTATGTTTGTGTATGTGTATTAGACATTCATGTTGTTATTTATGAAATCATTTTTATTGTACAACAACAACAAATTACAAAGATGTCAACAGTTACAACAATCTTGTGGTTAAAAACAAACTTTTCACATTCCGAACATTTTCATATAAAAACAACTACTGCTGTCATATGGAAAAAAAGGGTAAAATACAGGATATTTACACATACATATGTATTAATTACATATACACATACACATATGAAGAATTGAAATGTTTAAAGTTGATATAAATTGAATTTAGTTCATCATCTCAATCATTGGAAAGCAATAAAATAAAAATTGCATTTAAGTTTGTTGATCACTTCCGTATCCGGTTAAGAAATAAAGATGAACATCTAAAATATACTGCAGTCGAAAGTTGGTTGGTTTTGTTAGATTTGGTTCTTTTCTAACCAAAACCCTAATCTCCATTAAAAGGCAAAGAAAAAAGAAATTTACACTGGAAGAAATTTTGACTACTAAAACGGATGTTTCTTTTTAATTTTAGTATTTTAAATAAATATTTGTCATAGAAATTTTCTTTAAATTTTGTTTACAAATTATTTTGAAATATTTTCAATAATTTTTGAAAATCAATTATTTTTTTTCAGTGTATTTTTTAAAGAATCTAAAAAATTATAAAACTTCAATGAAATATTTTAAATTTAATTGAAAAACTGTTTAACACATGACGAAACTCATACTTACACACATACTAATACATTAAAGAACGCATTTTGATTTGAAAGAACACTTTATAGACAAATTTTATTTTTATAGTAAAATTAGAAAATCAATATTTTAGAAAAAAAATTAAATTTATTAAAAAAAATAAATTAAAAAAATACAAAATAAAAAAAATATAGCAAAAATTTAAATTTTTATAGGAAAAATTTAAATTTAATTTTTATAGGAAAAAATTAAAAAACGATTTCGTATAAAAATAAAAATTTAATTTTATAAGAATAATAATTCAATTTTTAAAGGAAAAATTAATTTTTTTAGGAAAAATTAAATGTTTTATGGGAAAAATTAAATTTTTATTGGAAAAATTAAATTTTTATAGGAAAAATTAAATTTTTATAGGAAAAATTAAATTCTTTATAGGAAAAATAAATTTTTTTATATGAAAAATAAAATTTTTTATAGGAAAAATTACATTTTTTATAGAAAAAATTAAATTTTTATAGGAATTAAATATAGGAATTAAATTCTTTATAGAAAAATAATTTTTTGTAGTAAAAATTTTTTATGGGAAAAATTAAATTTTTATAGGAAAAATTAAAATTTTATAGAAAAAAAGTTAAAAATTATATTTAAAAAATAATTTTTCTAATAACAAAATTAAATTTAAAATTTTGATTTCTTTGTAAGAAAAATAATGAAATTATAAGAAAATAAAATGAATACAATTTTATAGGAAAATTTTTTCATTAAAAGTAAAAAAATAAAAATTTCTAAAATTTAGTTTTTATTAAAAAAGAATAACTTTTTATTAATACTAAAGAATACAATTTTTATAGGAAATATAAAAATTATTTTTTTATAGAAAAAAAATTTAGAGAAAAATTATAAATTAATTTTTTTAGAAAAATAACTTCAAAAAATTTGAGTAATTTTTACAAAATTAAAACCTCAATTTTTATAGCAAACATTATATAGTCAACTTTTATGGGAAAAAATTACAAAAATTATATAATAAATAAATTTTATAGAAAAATATCTTAGAGAAAATATTAGCAAAAATTATAAAAATTCATAAAAATGAATCTTAAAAGAAAAAAATAAATAATAAATTTTTATAGGAAAATTTATAGCAAATATTTATAGGCAAAATTTTAAATTTTGTTTTTATAGGACATGTTTTTGTGGCAAAATATGTTAAAATTATTTTTTATGTAAAATTTTTAATGCAAAAATTAAATATTAATTTTTTATGGTAAATTTTACCTTAAAATAAATTTATTGCAAATTAACTGTTTATAATAAATTTACAGCAAATATACTTTTTATAATATATTTTTGCAAAATCTACTGTTCTAAATAATTTTATAGCAAATATTCTTTATTGTAGTAAATTAACGGCAAATTTAAAACAGATTTACTTTTTATAATAAATTTATAGCAAATTAGTATTTAAAGCAGATTTTCTTACCGTTTATAGTAAATTTATAGCAAATTTGCTATTTATAGTGATCTTACATTATTCAGAATATTGGCCATCAATTCAGTACCTAAAGATCTGTTCAGATTTTTAAATAAAAAAATAATTCAAGCATTTTCTGATGCAATGATCTATTTAAAGTAGTTCTGCTCCAATCCAAACAAATGAAATACAGGAAGCGCAAATTCAGGGCTGTAAGATGAGCCCAACACTCTTATCACCGATCTTGCAACATGATGAGAGTGATTCTGAAAAAATGCATCAAATGTCTTCAGTGGTCTTCTGATACGATTTCAACAATTTATATATAAAATATCCCTCAGTATCCTTTGAAATCCTTCAAATCCCGGCTATTTTGCCGGGCTTTAAATATAACTTTTTGCACTTGAATTAACTATTTCCACTAAAATACCTTGAGAGCTTCTTTTTTTTATTCACATGTTTTACATGACCTTTAATAAAATTCCTGGAAGAGTAATATTTCAATGACAACAGTGAAAATGTCGTTAAATTGTGACATTTAGGAAAATTATTTTCTAAGAATTTGTGTTACTTTTCAAGATAAAATTTGGGTTAAATTTTTATTTTAAAACCAAAAATATTTACCCGAAATGAATTTTTAACAGAATTTCATTGTCACAAATTATAATCAAAATATTGTTACGAAGTCATTTATTATAATTCAGAGAGAACATAAATTTCAACCTCAAATGTAATTTTTCAAAAAAATTATCATTAATTTTCTTCTAAAACTAAAAATTTAAAAAGTATTACATTTTTTCTACAAATTATCTGCTTTTTCTTTTTACGACTTTAATTTGTGACAAAAATATCTTTCCTGTTCAAAATCTCTACGAATCCTGTTTCGAATATTAAATTTGTTTTCCAATTTAATAAAAATTTATATATTTTCCAAATCTCCTTTAAACACGTGAACTTAGAATGAAAGGGGGAAGCAAAAAAGAAAGAGAAGGAGAAAGTAATAAAAACCAATACAATTACCAAATTACTTTTTTACTTATTTTATTGTTCTCCTTAACGACCAACATCATCTATACAATTGTATGATTTTTGTTGATTTCTTCTCTCTTTTCCTCTTTTTCTTTTCAGACATTTGTTTTTGTCTTTGAGCCTCTTTCAGTCACATCTAGAACAAGTCATGGTCATTTTTGATGTCATCATCAAGGATTAACTAACAAATGTAAGGATAAATAAAAAACAATAAAAGAGACACAAATAAAAATCCAAAAACTGTATGGAATTCCTAGATTAAACATAAATTAGGGGGGACACACATTTTTGGGGTTTAAAAGAAAGTTTCGGAAAATTTCTGATTTATAGGAAATTTGCTAAAAATTCGTGATTTATAGAAAATATTATTAAAATTTTTGATTTTTAGGAAATTTTTTATGGGAAATTTTCTGAAAATTTTAAATTTACGGGAAATTTTCTTCTTTATAGTAAATTTTCGAAAATTTCCCTCTTCATAGTAAATTTTCGAAAATTTCCCTCTATATAGTAAATTTTTGAAAATTTCCCTCTCTATAGTAAATTTTCGAAAATTTCCCTCTCTATAGTAAATTTTCGGAAATTTCCTTTTTATAGTAAATTTTCGGAAATTTCCCTTTTTATAGTAAATTTTCGGAAATTTCCCTTTTTATAGTAAATCTTCGGAAATTTCCCTTTTTATAGTAAATTTTCGGAAATTTCCCTTTTTATAGTAAACTTTCGAAAATTTCCCTCTCTGTAGTAAATTTTCGAAAAATTCCCTCTCTATAGTAAATTTTCGAAAAATTCCCTCTCTATAGTAAATTTTCGAAAATTTCGCTATTTATAGTAAATTTCCCTCTTTACAGTAAAAAAAACTTATAAAAAATTTCCCTCTTTATAGTAAATTTTCGAAAATTTCCCTCTCTTTAGTAAATTTTTCAAAATTTCGCTCTTTATAGTAAATTTTCCTCTTTATAGTAAAAAAAACTTATAAAAAAATTTGCCTCTTTAAGAAAATTTTCGTAAATTTTCGAAAATATTTTGGTTTCGCCTTAATATTTAAATACATTTTCTTCTATTTTATACACACAAATCACATATTATTATCATTTTCCCTTGAAAAAGACTATAAACATCTTAAGCTTATTAAGGACAACAACAATAAAAATTCTTAAATAACAAATAAAGTCATAAACTAAAGGTGAGAGTAAAATGACAAAAATACAACACAAATATAAGTCGAATTTTTCTTAAAGAGAATGTTTGGAATAAATTATGTCCTTTTTGACAAAAAATGCATAACAAAGAGCAAGTAATAGAAAATAGCTTATAATGAGGAATATTATCATTTTCACAGCTTAGGAATTTTTGTTATATTAGCATTTTTCTGGTATTTCTTCTAATTCATAATTGGAAATAACAATTTATTTGTGATTTTCTCCAATTGATGGGATTTTCTTGTAGGAAATTTTCAATAAATATATCTTTTTTCCTTTTGTTAAGAAAAATCGCCATAAATTAAAGACTAAATTGTAGAAAACCAGACAAAATGTCTCAATGTCACCGATAATCAATATTTATTTACTTGAATGCTTCAATAAATGGCATTTAAGTAAAAATGCTATAATTTGGAATAAACATTGGAAATGGGAATATTTTGAGATTAAAAGAACATTTTTTTATTTACAGCCATAATTCCTGGAAAAAAGTTTAATATTTGTTATGTAGACATAGACATAAAACATATTTTTATTAAAAATGCCGGTAATTTAAGATTAACTTCACAATTGAGTTTCTTTTAAAGTTCATTATTAAATTATTTTTTACTTCATTAAATATTAACAAAATATTGTTAATGTTGTAAATTATTATTTATTTAAATAATTTAAAATTTATAAAACTTATCTGCCATTGACAACCATTTTATAAAAAAGGCTTTAATTTCATATTTCATAAGTTTTTACGTTTAATAAAGTTTTATGCTTTTTTCAACATTAAACCAGGAATGAAGTGTACTATAATGGAAATTGTGGTTGTTTTGTAAAATTCAAAATTACTTAAATAAACATTAAAAGTTTCTTAAACCCTGTCAATTTCAAGATAAAAAAAAACTCTTTTATAAATTAATTTAAACTGCAGCTGCTGCTACTTTCATTTATGTATATCACCTGCTATTAGTTTCTCTTAAACTATGAGCAAGAAAAAGCTATAAATAGCATCATGCAGTGAATCCCAAATGATTTAAATACGCCCCTCTAGCTCAAATAGTGAAAGAGGACTATTAAATATAATTATTCTTTACCGTATTATAATTAAAGTCGATTTAACTTTATCCATCTTTAATTCTGTAATTAATTATCAGATTTCCATGAAATTGGGTCAAATTATTTGCAATTGTCCTAAGTATTTTCCTACTTAAAACCAGCAATATTTATCAAATAACCAACAAGTTATAGACCGATATCTGAGTTAATCTCCAAAAATTCAAATATTTTTTTTTTTTGTTTTTTTGAAGGGAAACCAACTAATTCCTAGACCCCTTAGAAACGGTTAAAATCATATAATTATTTCCAAAACACATTTGGCACCACTGTATATTAATAACAAAGTAAAAAGCTTAAATAAATTTATTCTAGACATTGAGTACTTAATGTAACAACACTTTATTTGAGAGATAAGAATTTTTATATTAAAATTATTTTCTTAGAGAAAATCTCTTAAAAACTAAATTGTGGTTCCTTCTCCCACTCCTCAAAATAGACCGAATAGAATAGAATTTTTACTTATACAAATATCTAAAAAGAAAAAGGGATAAAATTCAATAAATATATATCAAGTAAATCAAAAATTTCTTTAAGAAAAAATTATACAGAAATTTGGTACTTAAAAAAAATTAGGGAAAAAAGATTCTTCCCTTTTTGGCCTAAATGATCCTCACCATAATTAGGTCCTTTATATACATATTTTATGCCATTAATTAAAAATAATACTTCAAGTAAACCGAAAATTTATTTTGGAAAATTAACTCATAAGGTTTGGCACCTTTTTTTCAAAATGGACCATTTAGAGTGAAAAGGGGAGAACGCCTTAATAAAGTTTTCTGTATACTAAATAAATCTTTATTTTACTCATTGAACTAAAGTTCTTATCAAAAAAACAAAAAACTAGGAATTTAGTACTTTTTGAAAAAGTGTCTTTTTAGGGGATAAAAAATGTACCTTTATGGTACTTTTTTATAGTTTCCTTTTTTCTCTTAAAAGACAAAAAGACTTTAAAATTTTATTATACAATTTCAAACTTATTTTAAGGTTCTTTTAAAGACAAAAATTTGTTATATACGAAATGAACAAAAAAAGTACCAAAAAAAGGGATAAAAAGCAGGAAATTATTAACTATTAAAATCCATTAACTAAAATTATAACGTGCATTTAGTCACATGAAATAAGTTGATGGATGTATATTAAGAAGATTGTTACCAAAACATAAATAACAACAAATTTGAGTGATGAGTTGGTACTTTTTCATTTTGGAATTTTTAAAAACTTTGAATTTTTAAAAGATTTTTTAATTATTTTTATCATATCTGATATGTATTATGTACTTTTAAATGTACTGTGCCTCAAGGAAACTCAAGTAGAATTAGTCTAAACATCAATAGAAATTGGTACTTTTTTGTTACAAGTACTATTTTAAAAGTACCATTTTTTCAATTTTTAATGTCTTAAGAGTTAACTAATTAATTACTTATGATTTAGAAATTTAAGAAAAAGAATTAAACGTTAAATTCTGATAATGGTCCATTTTTTTGGTCATTAGTACCTTTTCAATTTTATGAGCAGGGAGAAAACTTTCTTAAAGTACTTTTTTTAATTTTCTTTTTGATAATTATTAAATAGTTAAATCTTAATTTGACCCTCCTGATCACAAATTTTCAAATGGTACTTTTTTGTATAAAAGGAATCTGAATGAATAAAAATAACTTTCTGGTACTTTCTGTGTGACCTAGAGAAGTGCAAAACTTTGACCTTTTGATTAGAATTGGAAGGAGTGCGAAATTGCAAGATGGAATTTATGGTAATTGTTTGATACTCTGCTGGTACTTTTTGAACTCCTTGAACCTTGAATGAAATTAAAAATACAAGCCCTTCAATGGATTGCGATCAAGAGGCTTTTAATTTTCTTTTATAATTAATACCTAAATTAGGCCACCCAGGGTATATTGACTTTTTAAAAATTCCCCAAAAGTTCATTAATGAATTGAGATAAAACAGTTGTAAATGATCCTTGAAAATCTTTATATAATAAATTTTTAACCCATTAAATTCGGTTCAACTAAAGACAAATATTTTGTTGGCCAATGAGAAAATCAAAATAATTTTTTTTGTTCAGTTCACAAATCGAAAATCTGAAATCATCTTCAAATTATCCTTGATGTATAGAAGGAGTTTTCTACCGGACGCTCCTTAGAATCAAAAAAGGTGAACAAATCAGTGAAAAAATTCCAATTTTTTCTTGGATGTTTTCGCATAAAATAGTGGGAATCTTTTCATTTAAAAAACTATAACAGGGAGAGGATCTGTTTTACTGGAGAAAATGTAGGACGGACAAAACCAGGGGGAGGTGTATCGCCCATACAAAGCAAATATTGTTCTCAAATTTGGTTCCAACAACTATCACAAGGAACTGCTTTACTGAATAAAACTTTGGACAGTTAAAGCAAGGGGAAGAGATATCGTCCATACAAAGCAAGATCTTTTTTGGAAAACGAAGTTTGTCATGTCTGCTTGTTAATTTAAACTTCAAATATCGTTATTTTTACTTTTTCACAAAAAAAGCAAAAAAGATGACATTTTTCATATTTTTGACATTAAATATTATTTCACTTAAAATTTCCTTCAAAATTTTGAATCTTTTGGTTCTAACGTTTTCATAGATTCCAAATACTTTTCTATAAGATTTAAATTTTGATTGAAAATCTAACATAAACTGGACTTCCACTAGTTAAATTTAGTTATTTTCCATTTTTATTTAAAGTTCTTATAATTCAGACATTTTTATTATTTATGACGCTAATGCATTTTCATCATTTTATTCTTCCTCTCTGTCTCTTCCACTCTCTCTCCCTCTCTCTCTCCCTCTCTCCCTCTCTCTCTCTCTCTCAAGATATTTGAAAACATTTCCATTGATATTTTAACTTTCAACATTTTCTTGTTTCCGGAAATAATATAAAATTCTATGTATGTAATTGTTCTTCTACAAACATCCTTCCTTTCTACCTTCCAAATTCTCTAATAATTCATGCATATCATTACAGTTAGTTTTTCAAAGTTGTTGTTATTGTTTTATAGTTTTTCCATATGTAACAATATCATATGTGTATGTTTTTGTATATGTGTGAGTATGTTAATGCTCTCTTTCGTTGTTATCCTTGATGAAACACGATTACTTTTTTGTTGTTTAAACTGTTCAAAAAAATCGCTGTTGAATATTAAAACTAAATACTCAAGAGTGTTAGTAAACTAATATATATATATATATACATACATACATACATACATACATACATACATACATGCATGCATACATTTATTTATAAATTTGAAAGTTTTTTTTACAAATTTTATGAATTTTTTTTCAATATTGATTTTTTTTATAACTCAATTTTGGTAAAATTTTTATAAATTTCTCAAAAAGAAGCAAAATTTACAGAAATTTCCTCCAAAAGTAAAATTTTGGTGAAAATTCAAAATTCACAAAAAGTTAAGTTTCATAACTGGAAATGTTTTTCGTGGGCAAATGGTACAAAAACAAGCCTTAAAAACGCCTTATGAACATTGTATGGAAATGACTGCATCTGACTGGATTAAGTCTTGTTTAATATTATCATGAGTTTAAAGACCCCCAGTAAAGGCTCAAAACTCTCTACGTAGGTAGGACGGCTCTTGGGCTCGAAATGCGTAGGAAAAAGCTAATATTTTTACAGACTACTTACGTACAGTTTTTCAACAAAATCCACCAACAAATAACTTTGTATTGGACAAGACCACCAGTTTTGACTCAATTCATCCATGATCAAAAATTTCTCAGATCATAATGATTCCAAAACCAGGTATGGTTCAAACCTTATCGTCATCCTATAGACCAATAAGTCTGAATAAAAAGTCCTGTTTAGGTTAAATTTTCCGACAACGTGTAAGCTTGTGACACAAGGTGAAAACCACAGTACTTGAAGTTTTACAATATTTGTGGAACAAGTAAGTGAAAATTGATATTAAAAATTTAAAAAGAACTCAAAATTGAAAAATTTTGGCATTTTTGTTGAAAATTGAAATTAATATTTAAACTTTAATTCAACTGAAGTCATGAATTTGAAAAATCAATTTGATATATTGAATGAGAGAATTAAAAAAAAAGTCTCAAAATCCAATTCCAATAAAAACATGAATTTTTCTGGTGGGCTATATGGGACTGAGCAGAAATTATGGATCTACCCTCGTATAAATTTGCACATCGATTTTTGCTCTTATTTGTTTTAATTTGACCAGTTGCAAATGCAAATTGATATTTGGAAGGGAGCTTCTCTGAGATCTATGAGAAGCTTAAAACCACATTACGAAAGGACATTTGTATTAGAGGTACCCGATATATTAGACTGAACATGGCCAATTTCAGTTCGTCCTGTACCAAATTTCATCGAGATATTTGAAATTGTGACCTGTAGAGTGTTCACAACACTTAGCTGGACAGCCAACCGGACAGACAGACGGACGGACATCGTTAAATCGACTTATTTTGCTTTAATGGACCAACAATAAAAAATCCATAAATTCCATAACAAAAAACGTTTTTATCAGTGAATAAACTTTTTGGAAAAAATTCGATAAGTTATAATCTAGAGATTTAAAAGGGCTGTCTATGCATAAAATTTCTCTTTTATCAATTCATAAGGAGTGAGATCTAAAAATGCCTTACAAACGTTTTTCATTTTTTTGAACACGTTACGTTTGTAATCTGATTAAAATGAGTGACCAGAAAAAAAGTCCAAAAAAATCCAACTTGGTCCTGCAAAAAGTTGATCAAGCACCCAACGTCTGCTCTCAAACTTTATCCAAACTGTACCGGGGACGAATCGTAGGTCCTGCAGATTTTTCGCAGTTCCCTGGTCACAAAATATATATTTTGCTGAGTGGGTATTTTAAATAAAAGTTAAGGATCCAAATGGATTCAAAATGTCCCAACAAGTTCCTGGTATAACAAACAATATGCAGTTGAGCGCAAACGATGTAAATAATTTGTTGCAATGGACTCTATAAATACCGAAATTTTCAACAAGGACTGTTTACAAAAAAAGCCGCTCCCATTCATAAGATTTCATAATGTTTCCACTTACTTTTGGCCTGACTTGACATCCAATCACTATGGCAAACAAGCCCTTGAGTACAAGAACAATTATGTGATATCTGTATCTGTACCAAGAGAGGCAAATCTTCTAAACTGCCCAGAGCTGAAACCAGTGGAGAGATATTGGACTCTTGTTGAAAGAGAATTCAGGAACGCAAAATCGGTGGTCGATTTTAAACGGAGATGGACTACCTGGTCGAGCAAAGTGACAGAAAGTGCTATAACGTTTATAGTTTTTATTATTAAGAATTTTGTAGGGAAAATATCTGCCATTTTTGATATGTCACCGACAACGTTCCTGGCCATATTTGCGCCTGTATTCATTCCTCGATTGTATTGTTGTGGTTAAATAAATTTTAAAAATTAATTTTAAAAACTTGTGAATCTTTTTCAATATTTCGCCATTTTTTATTTTTCTATTCCAAATGATTGATTAGGAGAACGTGCTGCAATTTGCTCCTTCCACAAGTGTTGTTGGAAAAAATTTGTCCATTTTCCACTGATTGTTAACAAATTAATCATCTAAGTTTTTTCTATAAATTCAATTATCAATCATTTTCATCTACAAACTCAATTCTTTTCAAAATTTTTCCAATAATTTTAATTTTATTCACATTTTATGTCTTTTATTGGCAAAAAGGCATCAATTTCAGTTTCATGTTTAGAAAACAAAAATTTTCAATCAATAAATTTGATAAAAGTTTGAATTGTTGACAAATTGTTGCCAATCAGTTTGTTGTAACTGTTTTTGTTAGCAACATTTCGCAGTTTTCAATTTTTCGCTTTTTATTAGATTTTTGTTTTTTGAACTTTATTTCGAAATTGAGTACAAAAAAACAAAAACACTCAATAAAACTCATTTACTGTTGGTTAAAAGTTCTTCAAAAAAACAGGACTCGCAATGACTTTAATTGAAAGTGTTGAGTTGTGTTGTGTTGTGCAACTGTCTGTTTCCGGTTTCCTCTTTTGCGAAGGAATATACGAATGGAGTACAAAAAAAAGTCACGCACGATTTCTAAAAACATTTGTTGATCATTTTAGCCAACAAATTTAGTGTTTTTTACAATAAAGAGTTTATAACACGTTAGTCTTTTTCGGCGATAAGTAAGAACTTAAATATATGTTTATTAGAGGTGAAAATGTCTTTATGCGAGATTCAGTGTGTCTAAATATTCTTTTGTTAGTGACGGAATCACGTGGCAGTTGTTAAGAGTTACAGAAACTATACGTGTTTTAATCACCAATTAAAGTTATTATTAAACGAACTAAATAAAAACTTAAGTATACTTATTGGATTTATAAAGTCCAATAAATATATAATAAATCAAATAAGTTAATTTTGAAAAGTTAAATTAAGATAATTACGTCCGTCCTTCTGTCTGGCCGTTTGACCTTCATAGATATTTTTCAAAATAATTTATGTTAATTTGTCAAGATCATTAATTTTTTTAATCAAATTATCAGTATTTGTTATTTTACAAAATTTGTAAATATCACTTTTATTCAAAATTCCTTTTAGCTTTCTTATTAACCTCTTCATCAGTTATTTAACAATTATTATTTTAGGTTTATTATTTGACCTAAAATAACAATTCATTTCAATCGAATTTCTCCAACACAAAGACCACAAAAAAATGCCCCTTGACCCCAAACACCATAGTGAAAATGGCTGCTTACTAACAATTGAATGGAAATATTGGAAGTAATAAAATGGTCAATAACAAATTGACCCTGAAACCAAAAAATGTTTAAATTTTTTCCTTAAAAAAAATTTGCTAAAAAAACTGTTTAGATCTCTAATAAAACAACTTAAATAGCAAATTGAGCTCTTTTGCTTTCATTCATTCAATATTCGATTTTATTTATTTAAACATTTATGAATTTATGTTATTAACGCTAAAAGGCATAAATATTGGGAATTCACAAAAAACAAGACAAATGACTATAAAAAGTTAAAACAAGAGGAGGAGAGGATGAAATAAGGGAATTGAAAAAGGGAAAAATTAACTAAAAATACCAAGAACTGCTATACTGAGAAAATAACATTAATTCAGAGAATAAGCATTTATACAGTCTTCACTTTTAGCTTCACTTAAAACAAGTTTTAATAAATTTTGAAAATTATTTATCTCAAAATTGTATCTCACGTGAACTTTAGTTGTAGCGTTTAGTTTAATTCGACCCTCCTTAAAATATCTACTAAATATTCAATTATTTCCATTTTTGCTTTAATCTCTCCACCCACTACAAAATATCTTAAAAATGCTTGAAATACAAGCAACAAAAAGTTAAAAATATTAAATTGATTATAATTGAAGGCCTGAGGCATTAACAAGTTTGTTCATGCATAAGTTGTGATCAAATGTGAATTATGTGAAACAAATCTCTTCTGGTAACAACTCTTTAAAACTCCTAATCAAAACTGTTTTAAATCAGTTAAAATTTATTAATTTTTAAGTTCAAATAAATTAAGTGACTTTTGACAGACTGTATTTATGTCATTAAGAAAAAAATCGTTAAAGGTTTTGTAAGGGAATTATGAAGTTAATTTTTGTATTAATAAATAACGACAGAAAGAAAGACAGTCAAACAATCTGCGTTGGTTTTTGAGGGAAATCTTTAAAAAAAATGTGTTCTGAGGGAAATTTTCACAAAATTTGCATTTTTGGGAAAATTTTCACAAAATTTACATTTTTGGGGAAATTTTCACAAAATTTATATTTTAAGGGAAATTTTCACAAAATTTGCTTTTTTAAGGGAAATTTTTAAAAAAACTTACATTTTAAGGGAAATTTTCCAAAAATTTGCATTATAAGGGAATTTTTCCAAAAATTTACATTTTAAGGGAAATTTTCACAAAATTTGCGTTTTAATGGAAATTTTCAAAAAATTTGCTTTTTTAAGGGAAATTTTCACAAAATTTGATTTTTCTAAGGGCAATTTTTAAAAAACTTTCATTTTAAGGGAAGTTTTCCAAAAATTTACGTTTTAAGGGAAATTTTCCAAAAATTTGCATTTTAAGGGAATTTTTCACAAAATTTGCGTTTTAAAGAAAATATTTTAGGGAAATTTTCTCATAATTTGCGTTTTTAGAGAAATTTTCAAAAAAATTTGCGTTTTTAGGGAAATTTTAAAAAAATTTGGGTTAAAAGGAAAATTTCCTAGAAATTCACCTTTTAAGAGAAATTTTCTAAAAAGTGGTTTCTTGAGGAGAAAATTTGGTTTTTAAGGGAAATTTTCTGAAAATTTGCTTTTGAAGGAAATTTTCAGAATATTTTCGTACACAATTTTTAGAAAATTTTCTTCTAAAAATTTATTTTCTATAGGAAATTTCTTAAACCTGTTATTTTCCTATAGAAAATTTTCAAAAATGTCCTTTCTACTTTTATATCCTACAGCACCACAAGTGGTGATGAGAATATATTAACTTTGTCATTCCGTATGTAACGCCAGGATCATCTCAGAACCCATAAAATGGATTTAAACAAAAATTTATGATCAGAATATTTTAAAATGTCCTTTTTTGTAGAATTTCGAAAAGAAATTTCCTTTTGCATAAAAAATTTTGTAGAACATTTTTGATTTGAGATTAATATCCTTTTTCACCTTTCACAGTGTCGAACCATAAAAATAAACTTTTGTTTAAATCTAAAACAAGCATTTTGTCAGCTTATTGAAAAAAAAATTCGAGTTTAAGGCAAATTTACGTTATCGTGACAACAAAAGTGTAAGAAAACATTTCCAACAGAGTGCAACTTACACGAAGAAGAACTTTAAATGCGAAAAAGTTGCCAACACAACCTGAAACTACAAATGCAACTTTTTCCTTAAATGCCAATGAAGTGCAACGAACACATAACGTCAATTTGATGTTAGTTACCGTTAAAAGAAGGAAATTTATTTTAAGCGATAATAAAATTACGATTTTGGGTTTAAAAGTAGAAAAAAACTTTTATTCATTTAAAATAACCTGAAATTGAGAATTATTATTTAAATTGCGTCTTTTTCTAATATTTTAATACTTTTTATGGTTAAAAACCTTTTTTAAGGAATTTTTCTCACATTTTGAAAAATTGCTAACATTTAATCTTAATAATTGACTTTATGTCATTTTTGTTGTCCTTTTTTAAGGTTTCAGTTTTTTTTTTATTCAGAAATCTCAAAGACAACAATAAAAATATTTAAGTCCTTCGCCGGAGGGACTATTTGAAAATAAGTATTCTCTCAAGTTTTAAGTCATATTTTTCCAAGACCAAAATAAAAACACAACAACAACAACAATACTTCAGGTCATCTGCATAAGTAAATAACAACAGGACTAAAAGTAGAAACAGGATGACAATGAATGAACCACAATTTCCCAGTTAAGCCAATAAGTTATGAGGTTTTTTCTGACTAAAAGAGTGTCAATTTAATGGACACTCATACTCAAACACACACACACAGATTTTTTATTTGATTTCATATCGGTTCTTGTATTTTAAAAGGATTTTTTAGTTTTTCTTTTTGTTTTATGTTTCTTTTGCTAAAATAATAAAAAAAAAGTCAGGTGTTTTACGTGAGACGTTTTAAATCTTCTCAAGAAAACAAAACAAAAACTTTTTAATGTTTTTGAAATCACAACAACATTGTTGTCAATTTGAAACCATAAATAAAGGGACCTTAATACAGGGTACAAAGGACCATAATATTTATGACCAGAAACTCAAATTATCTCATCAAAACTTTCTTCATTTCAGAATTTCTGATTTTGACTTTTCCTAAAAAAAGATGTTTTTTGCTGACACCCTGTATTTCTTAACTTAATATCTTAAAGATTATAATCCCATTTCGTTGTATCTCTCATCTATAAAAAAAAAATAAAACTTTCAAAGTTTTTTCAAAGTCCTTTGAAATGCACGTGATCGATTTTTCTAATGAGTCATTTAGGAGGAAATTGTGCAAAAAAGATACAAATTTATCTACAAAATATGAAATCATAATTTTAATATTAAAATTTAAGTAGAAAATGTTAAAAAACACAAGTCAGCAATAATGTTATTTTACCGTTATAACCTAAAAGATTGTACAGCATGAAATCTAGAAGATTTCATTTGATTGTTTTCAGATTTTTACTACAGATGCTTTTTGTTTACTGCAGATGTCTTTCTGTTAGCATACAGATTCTGTGCCAAAAAAGTTGGTACGATTGACTCCCTTTTCTTTAGCTTCAAGAACATTCAGCATCAATCGAAAGAAATAGTAATCAGAAGGTTTTAAGCTGTGGCCCTCGTTTTGATTGTTCAGATGGATTATCTAGGAGAGCCTTCCAAGATATCGAGTATTAAATTAGCATTATAGACTTTTGGTTGTTGTTTTAGTGGACCTAATCACTTCCAAAATACCAATTCTTGGTTTTAATTCATGTGCTCAACTCCCTTGATTTCAAATTTATCAAAAACCTCTTAAACTTTTTATGCCTCCTAAATTTTATATTTCTTCTGTACTGTTTTAGTGATTTTTACGATTTGATGACTTCTTGCATTTAAGTGTCTTTTTTTGTATTTAAGCGATTTTTTTGCATTTCAGCGATTTGTTTTTCATATTTTAGGATTTTTTGTCATTTCAGCGTTTTTTTTTCTTGTTTTAGTGATTTTTTATATTTCAATAATTTTTTAGCCTTTTTGAATTTTATCACGATTCAGTGATTATTTCATTCATTTCATTTTTCATTTTCAGTGTTTCCTTATTTAGCGATTTTTTTTGTATTTCTTGATTTTTTTAGTGATTTTCTCACGCTTAAAGGGTTTTTTCTATGTTTCAATATTTTCTTTTTCATATTGCGACTATTTTAGCTTCTATGGATGATGATTCTTGCATTTAAGTGTCTTTTTTATATTTAAGCGATTTTTTTGCATGTTAGCGATTTTTTGTTTTAGCGATTTTTTCGTGTTTTAGTGATTTTTTACATATCATTTTTTTAATTTTATCACGTTTCAGTGATTATATCATTCATTTCATTTTTCATTTTCAGTGTTTCCTTATTTAGCGATTTTTTTCTTTTTAGTGATTTTCTCACGCTTAAGGGGTTTTTTCTATGTTTCAATATTTTCTTTTTCATATTTCGACAATTTTCGCTTCTATGGATTATGGATTTTTGTTCAATGATGTTTTTGTGTTTCAGCGATTTTTTCTGGTTTCAGGGACTTTTTGTTTTTTTCATATTTTTCAGTTTTTTTTTTGTTTTGCTTTTTTAGCGGTTTGGTGATTTTTAGAGGTTTGTATGATTTTTTTTTGTGTCTTAGAGATTTTTTGTATTTAAGCGATTTTTTAGTTTTCAGAGATTTTTTCACGTTTTAGTGATTTTTTTTATTTTTTTGTATTTCAGTGATTTTTCGTATTTTAGTGATTTTTTGTGCATCAGAGATTTTTTCGTGTTTTAGTGATTTTAAGTGAATTTTTATGTTTTATTTCCCTTAAAATTTATTTTAGATTTTATTAAATCATTTTTTTCATTTAACTGTTCCATTTCCACCAAATTTGCAATTTTCCAAATTAAATTTTCATTTCTGTTAACAAAAAAAATGCATTAAAATTTTAATAAAAAAATCTTAAATTAGTTTTTAAGAGAAATTATAATTTTTGTTTTATTTAGCATCACAAATGACGTAAAAACTAAACAAAACCCAGACGATCACAAAAGAAGGATAATTTTCAAATTCTGTTCTGGGTGTCGACTTAAAATAAGATGGAGGAAGAGTTTTTATTAATTTTATAAAAAAAAAATATACAATTTCCTTCTAAACTATTAGCAGGAGCAGGAAAATGGCAATAATGATAATTGTTTTCCTTCGCAAAATAATATTATTTTGAATTTTACTAAAACAAATTGCAATTTGCGATGCAACAGCCAGCTAAAATGGTAGAAATTGCATTTTAATTAAATAAAAATGGTTTAAGAAGCTTAAAATCGAAAAAAAAAATATTAAAATAAAAATATTCCAGAACATAAAAAACACATTTCCACAGACTATTGTGAGGAAGAATAAGAACAATATTTAAATAAAAGAAATTGTTATGCATAAACTGGTTACAAGGATAACGATAACGATTTATGAAATGCAGTTATGTTCAAGGATTCTAATGATTTTGTTGTTATTTATTGTCTTTTGTAAAGTTATAATGCAAATATTTTAGAAAAGACTGTAAAGAGTTTCACAATGAGCATCAGCAAATATCTCCCATTTGCCTTTATATGTCTAACTACTGGAGATGTATCTATGAATGTGTGTTTTATTCTCTAATGTTTGCTTTAAAACACATATTTACAAATCCCTGCATTTTACTATAAGTTCACAGTTAAATAAGTTATAGTCAAAACAATCTCTGGGATTTAAGCCATGACTGTTTATTGACATATCAAATGTTGAAAATAATAGAAATTATTACATTCAACAGGAAATCTAACTATATTCGTCAAGACTGCGTTTTAAATACCCTTTATATGTCTAAGGTAAAAATACCCTTACTAGGTCCTGAGAAGACAATTAAATTCCAGCTGAATTTTCCCCATCAGATGACTTACTCCAATGCATTCAAGCATTGCATGACCGCCAGTTGAATCGTAGGGCATAAGAGTCCCTATTCTGAGTCTTGAAGAGATAATAGAACAGGCAATGGTTACTTCCTGCAACAAACCAATATATATAACTAGTAGGGAGTCATGTCCCTTTTTAGAATAACTAATGAAGAGTCACTGTCTCATTTTAAGAAAACAATCAACTAAGAACTTTCAAAATAATCGATAACCTTCCGACATGATCCAAGAACGATAAAAAAGTATTTTGAAAACTATTAATGGGTCATAATTATGGTGGCCACTTTCTGGATTTTTTTTAATGTTTAAATATCATCTGAGATCTTCTTGAGTCTCAAATGGAATTCCGGGAAGGAACATAAAAAAGGGGTTATAACCGGATATGGCATGAATATATTATGTACATAAGATATTAGAGACATATATAAAACTAATTGTTATAAAAATAAGACTTTTATAAACTTAAAACGCTTTTCAGAAAAAGGGCTTTATATGGAAGCTACAACGAAATATGGACCGATTTAGCAGTTATTTATATTTCAATCAATTAACAAATAATTTTACCAAAGCTGACTAAAATAGGTTTATATTTAAGAGTTTTATAAATTTGAAAACATTTTCCGGAAAGGGGCTTTATATTTAAACCATGACCCGATTAAAGGGCTATATATGGGAGCTTAATCATAAACTGGCACCTCACAATTTATTTTTTGTTTTTGGCAATTTTCAGAAACTCATCACTAAAATTTATGGCACACCAATTTTGAGGTGTATCAAAATTTTGCATATTTTACCCTATAGCCTTTTAACTGATCCGATTTGGTATGATCTAATGAATAATAAATGAAATGAAATGAAATGATAATGAAGTACATGTAACTGTATTTTATTGGCAAATTCTGATTTAAATGAAAATTTTACCAAAGTTTTTCTTCTGAATTTTGTGGTTGCCTCAGATATCGGATTTTTATATAAAACCAATATTGCCAGTTTGGTAAATTGAAGATAATACAAACATTCCGGCCAAATCTTATTCGAATCGGTTCATTACTTTGTAACTCACGGAAAGACAGACTCTACTCAGATTTTGAATAAGTAAAAATGTATTGTCGGTGAAGTACGACTATCTAATACCCTACACCACATTGTCGGCTAAAAAAACAATAATTAACGACCCTCGTATAATTTTTTCTTAAGTGTGTTAGAATAACATTCATGTAATTTTTATGCGTTTAAAAAGGAATTTTTTCTGGAAGTTATATGGCAGCTACCATAAATTATGAAGCGACCCTCGTATAATTTTTCCCATTGACTTTTGTCTACATTTATCTTATTTTGACCAATTGTTATTACGTATATGTGAGATTTTAACCCATATGAGTGATATTTGGAATATGAAAAATAATGGACTGACCCTCGCATATATTGGCACATTGTTTTAAAATATTATAAGACTTAAATGTCGCTTTATATTTAGAACTTTTATGACCTTAAACGTAGATTCCGGGAAGAATATTTGTATGACAGGTAACTGAAATATTAGACCGAACATGGTCAATTTCAATAGGCTTCGTCCTTAAGCCAAAAATAGTAATTTTTACCAAATTTTATTGAGATATTTTAGAACTTGCAACCTGTAGAGTGTTCACAACGTTTACATAAACGGCTAACTGGTCAGATAGACGGCCGGACGGACAACCTCTAAATCAATTCAAAATCACCTCAGCTGTATCCATTATTATGACTCTAACGGATTAAAAGTTATAGAATTCTGACTTTTTTTGGTGACACTGTACAACAATGTTATTAAATAATTATTCAACTAAAAAATACTTTTCGCAATATTAAAATTCGTCTTTATTAACTTGTATACCCAATATATAAATTTGTCTGTTCTTTTTTCTTGATCTGTCCCTCCTTTTTATTTTAATATGATAAAAAGCATTTTGTGGTTATCAAATCTTAAGCAGGAAATTTGCTTTCAATAACACTTCAATTTTAATATTGAACTTCTGACAAAATCTCAATAACTAAAATGCCCTCCCACACAATTTTCCATACTGTTAAAATTGTCCTGGTGTGTGAAAAACACACACACACACATTTACATTCTCTTATAAATGTAAATGTATGAAAATAGTTCTTCTTTTTTTAGCATTTCTTTTTTGCTCTTTTTTTCCTCCCGTAATACTTGTACTCTATCGTTAGAATGCCAACAATTCACTTTATCTTCAACTACAACAACAAGTACTTACTTATCAAAAGAAATACCAAAAATGCCAATAAGTTTAAGTGGATTAGTGAAGATTCTCAACTCATCTGGCAGAAGAAATACGGGTACATGTGTATGTCTTTTAGAGTAATAGAGTATTAAGAACTAAAATAACTTTTTCTCTCTATTAGCAATTTAGTTATTTCATTTATTTATATCTACTTGAGAGTGTATTTGTTTTTATACCCTACACCATCATAAATGGTGGAGGTATTATGAGTTTGGGTAGATGTTTGTAACGGGCAGTAAAACTAGTCCTATAACCAGTTTAAAGTATACCGATCGACTCACTTCCTAAGTCGTTTTAAGCATGTACGTTCTATTACTTTGGACGATGACAATTGAAATTGCCTGTAATCGGTCCAGTATTTCATATAGGTCCCATACAGATGTCTATGACCCGTCTATTAAATTCCTAAATAAAAAATGATTTTAACCAAATTTTAAGAAAATAAGTATTTTTTTTATTCTAAAACAATGTGAGATTCTATACGAGGATCGGTCCATTATTTGTCAAAGGTCCCATACAACCACCCTTCTAAATATCACTTTGAATCTCATAATTCCATATAATTATTAGTAACATATCACACAAGTAAGAATGTAAATGGTAGTAAAAAGAAATTAATGAACAACCCTCGTATAATTTTATTTTCTAATTTATTTTTAAGTGTGCAGTACATTACTGTGACACAAAGAATTATGTTAAATTTATGCGTTTTAAATTGAATTTATTTGGGGGGTCTTATATGGGGACTACAAGAAATTATGAATCGAACCTCGTATAATTTTGCACATCGTTTATTGCTTATATTTATCTTAATTTGGACAGTTATTATTACAATGCCAACGTATATGTGAGATGTTTGCCTTTAAAAGTGATATTTAGAAGGGGGTAATGGACCCTCGTATATTTTGGCACCTCGTTTTAAAATATTATGGGACTTACGTTTTCCAAATTTCATCTAAATCACTTTGTATTTAAGACTTTTATGTCCATAAAACCCCATTCCCGGAAAAACATATATATGGGAGGTACCTGAAATATTGAACCGAACATGGGCAATTTCAATAGGTTTCGTCCTTAGGTCATCGACTAAGCTTATTCACAGCGTTTACATGGACAGACAGCTGGACAGACAGACAGACGGACATCGTTAACTCGACTGAAAAAGTGATTCTGAGTCGCATGGTATACCTAAAGGTGGGCGTAACACCATTTTTCCCCCAACCAATTATACATGGGACGTTCATAAATTTTTCGTAGCAGTCATTTACAACTAACAATGTGGTGTAGGGTATTACACAGTCGAGCTTGACCAACTATAACATTTTAACTTATTTCTTCTTCTTAATTTTGTAGTTGTTCAAGAGTAAATACCTTTATCATCATTACTCTTAATTATAATTAATAATATAACAGTTTATTTATAATTCTGCAAAAGAGAGAAACTACAAAATTCTTTTTGTAGCTTTAAATATTTATTGTTATACAATTGTAAGTTACAACCTAAGTGAAAACATTGTAAAAAGAAAGAAAATATTAATAAACTTGAAGTCAAGAAGTAAAGGTGCGTATCGCATATATTATATTGTGTTTTGTACCACTCTAACCCCCGAATATTTCTTATCTACACTATTTGTAACAAAATTATTCACAACTACCCCCAACATTTGGTCCAGTCGATCCGGATTTTTAAAATTATAAATTGTGGATAATTTTTACAAATAGTTCTTTTTCAGGAAAATATAACTTTCGTGGACTGAACACAAGCTTATTAATTTCCTGAACTCTGTAAATAACCCCTTTAACATCCCCGTAAGATCACCTTTAAAAATCTACATATAAAATATATAAATACATCACATTTAATTGCAAATGTAAGTCAAAAAAAAAAAAAAATAATAATATTTTTTTACATATTTTATAAAAGTGCTAAAAAAAAATATATACATATAAATATAAAAAGAAAACGAAAGTGCAAAACATAAAAAGAGCAACAACAAAAACCTGTCCTTACTGTTAGAATTTTTTGAAAAAAAAATATCCCACGGCTTAAATGAAACGAAATCCACATGATAATTACATGTCTTATTTTTAAATAAATCAGTGATCTCTGTTAAAGTTTTTACATTACAACTCAACTTAACAAAATTTTAACAGATGTTAATTGTAACATAACCAACCTCGGTAACAAAACGTTTGAACTTTTACTACTCATTGTCATTAAATGTTAATCTTCTCATTTCATGTTTGATGTAAAGAGAAAGAATAATAACAAAGTGCGAAAATCAAAAAAAGACAATTGTGTTGATCAGCTGTTTCGAATTGTATGTTGATATAAACAAAAGAAAAAAAGGTTTATTTACATATTTGTATCTAGAAACATATGCCAGCGAACATTTTCATTTGAACATCGTGCTTCCCAACGAACAAAAACTTCAAAATTCTTTTTTTAATAAAAATACAAAATTAAATAAAATAAATTTTACTAAAAACAATAAATAAATAATTTAAAATAAATTATCGGGAAGTAAAATTCGAAATATTCTAAAAAACATTTTTAATAAAATTATTTAAATTAAACAAAATTAAATAAAAGGTACCGAAATCTATCAACTAAAATAATTTGGAATTAAATTGTTAATAAATCAAAATTAAGCAGTTATTGTGGGACACAGGTTTTTTGTTTTGCATTTATTTTTTTCTTTCAAAGATAACTACTACTTTTAACAGTGTACTATATCTATTATACTCATATACAAATATATCTTTATATTTTGAAAATAAATATTTTAAAATATATCACCCAACAACAAGCTACCTATCGTATACTAAATCTCATTGCACCCATTCTACATCGGTTCGCGGTTTTTTTTTGTCGTGATTGATTAATTGATTGGAAATTAGATTTTGAAATTCATTATAGACAACTTCTTTAATTTCTCATAATGTCTGTACTCGACACTTTTATAAAGGCTTCCGATCGAGTTGTCGAATTTCAGTCGTATTTTGATACGCTTCCCATTGAAAGCCACTCCCTTCATACGTTAGAAGTCCAAAAGGACGAAATAATTCGTCTTTGGTCTGATTTTAGAGCATCTTATGATGACATTTTAAATAAATTTAATGAGCTCGAAGAAGATGTTGATATTCAAACGCTTAAAGCTCGATTTTATTCAACGTTCGAGGCTCACGTCAAGGTTTTGTCGAAATCTAATGAAATTTTAGATGGACTTTGCAGACAAACACCTGCTAATACTGCAGTTGATTCCCTTCCTAACCCCCTAGTTGACACTATATCTCATATATCGTTGCCTCCTTGCGATACTGAAATTTTTAATGGAGATTATCAGTCGTGGCCAACGTTTCGCGATATGTTCACAGCCCTGTATCGGAACAGCAAACGTTTATCGCCAGTCGAAAAGATGTGCCATCTTATTAAGAAAACACAAGGCGAAGCTCGTGAACTGCTACGTACTTGCCCTATAACTAACGACGGTTTTGAAATGGCATGGCAAAATTTAGTTAATCGTTATGAGAATAAGAGAATACTCGTGAACGCACAATTAAAAAATCTCTTTAATATCTCTCCCGTATCCAAGGAAACTGGTAGCAATATTAGACGTATCCAACGAACCATAAATGATTGCGTTACAAATCTTGCCCTCTTGAAAATTCAGACGGATAACTGGGACATTATCTTTATTTATATCTGTTCCACATGTTTACCAGAAATCACTCTCAATCTGTGGGAGCAATCTCTCCCCAATAGCACAGAACTACCAACCTGGAAACAAATGGACGCTTTCTTAACATCCAGATTCCAAACACTGGAATCAGTAGCGGATATCCGGACAACGTTTAATACTCCCAATAGTTTCAGTAACAAATTTTCTCTGCCGAAAAAATCTAATATATCGGAACAAAATAAAGTTAAAAGTTATCGTACTAGTGTTCCTAATGGGAAACCTGGCAACTGTTTACTATGCTCTGGAACTCATCCTCTAAGACTTTGTCCAACTTTTTTAAGTATGCCCATTGAAGAACGCTTTTTAGTCGTTAAAAAACAAAAGCGATGTACGAATTGCCTCGGTACATCCCATGAATTTAAAAGGTGTAAAAGTCAGTATGTCTGCCAACTATGTAAGCAAAAACATCATTCCTTGCTACATCGTACAGGAATCTCTTCAAATCCAACTCATTTTAACCCCCTGGAATCCCCTAGGCCAACAGTTTCAAATGCAAACATTAACCCCCGAGTTCACAGCAATCCTCAAAATACAAACCCCTCTACGTCTGCAGAAGCTATTGCTCAAATGCGACAATCCTTTTCTACCCAAATACAGTCCACTTCGAATTCAACCGTTTTACTTGGAACTGCCCTCGTTGATATATATTCCAACGATTTGAAATATACAGTTCGAGCCCTGATCGACTCCGCTTCAGAAGCAACCTTTATTACAAAGAAACTTCAGAATAAACTATTATTAAAACCACGATCATCACGAATTGAAATCCATGGGTTGAATGATACCTTAACTGCCACTTCTACACAACTGTGCTATATTCGTGTTGGCTCTCCCGTAGATAGTTGTTTTGAGTTATCCACTGACGCTCTTGTTGTCAAAAAACTTACGAGTAAACTCCCTTATTACCCCCTATCAGCATTCAATGAAAGCGAATTTTCTGATCTGAATATAGCTGATACGTATCGAAGCAAATGCTCAGAGATAGAAATCCTTTTAGGAGGAGATATTTACCCCAAAATAATACGAAACGGCTTACGATGGGATCATAATCAATCTCTAGTCGCGCAAAATACAGTTTTTGGTTGGATTATAACAGGGAAAATAGCTACTAATGAAAATATTTCAACAGTCTCATCGTTTTTTAATGAGATTGCTCTAAACAACCAGCTAAAAAGATTTTGGGAATTAGAGGAAGTTCCAAGAAAACCAAGACTTTCAGAGGAAGATTTCTATTGTGAGAAACTTTACCAAACCTCAACATATCGCACTAACGATGGTCGTTTTGTGGTTTCCTTACCTTTTCGGAGGGAATATCCTGATGAGATAAATATTGGCCCCTCCAGAAATATAGCTTATAACCAATTCTTGCGGAATGAAACAAGATTAATGAAGAATCCACAATTAAAAACAGAATATAATCGCGTTATCTCTGAGTATGCGTCATTAAATCAAATGTCAATAGTGGACCCCTCTAATTCAGACTGCACATACTATCTCCCTCACCATGCAGTTCTAAAACCCGATAGCACTACTACCAAATTGCGAGTAGTCTTTAACGCTTCTAGTCCTTCCTCAAACGGACATAGTCTCAATGATTTGCTTTTTCCCGGTCCTATTTTACAGGCGGATTTAACTATACTTATTTTACGTTGGAGACTTTTTCGGTATGTTTTCAATTCTGATATCGAGAAAATGTATCGCCAGATACTTGTCAATCCTGCTCATACCCCATATCAGAGAATTATTTTTCGAAATTCTCCACAAGAACCTATACAGGATTTTGAGTTGAAAACGGTAACATTTGGTATCAATTGCGCACCCTACCTGGCAATACGAACCCTGCTTGAATTAGCAACTTTGCATGAAAAATCGCATCCAATGGCTTCGAATATTCTTCGTGACTATATGTACGTTGATGATGTATTGGCTGGTGCACATACATTGTCCTCTGCTCTTAAAGCTAGGAATGAAATCATAGAAACACTTCAGTCGGCTGGCTTCTCTCTTCGCAAATGGACAGCAAACAACCAATATCTGCTCAAAGATCTTCCTCCCAATCATTTACTGGACGCAGAGTTCCTGAAACTATCAGACTCATGTACCACAAAAACCTTAGGTTTGCGGTGGAATGCAGGTAGTGACCAATTTTATTTCCGTTTGAAGACTCATCCAGACCGGAGTTTGATTACTAAAAGGTCAGTACTCTCCGAAATAGCCAAGTTATTTGACCCTGCTGGTTGGCTTGCACCCAAAATAATTGTTGCCAAAATGATCATGCAGCAGATTTGGATAGATGAAACAAACTGGGACGAGGATCTTAAACCATCAACTCTTTCTCAATGGCATGCATTTTTAGATGATTATTCTAATATTGAAAACATGAAAATTCCCCGATTTGTCGATTTTGATCCGACGTATTCGATTGAACTGCATGGATTCTGTGATGCTTCTGAGAAGGCATACGCTGCAGCCTTATATATACGCGCCGAAAATCTAGGCTCCGTATCTTCCCATTTGTTGGTTGCCAAATCAAAAGTAGCTCCGGTAAAATTCATTTCATTACCGAGAAAAGAGCTTTGCGGTGCAGAATTAATGGCCACTATGGTCGAGTCCATCATGTCTCAACTTAACCTACGAAATCATAAACTTTTCCTGTGGACCGATTCAACGATTGTCTTGGCATGGCTGCAGAAATCTCCTAACAAATGGAAAACATTTGTTGAGAATCGTGTTTCTTCTATTGTCGATAAAGTTGGCAATCAATGTTGGTCACACGTAGATTCAAAAAGTAACCCCGCCGATTTGGCCTCTCGTGGACTCACACTCTCTCAGCTTTTGACTAGTGACTTGTGGTGGCATGGGCCGGAGTGGCTAAGATTACCCAGAACGGAATGGCCCCAAGTCAACAAAAGCTTTACTACAGAAGTAGAAGCCAGACCCGTACAAGTTCACCTTACTAATATGAACAATCTCGACATCTTGAAAAACTTCTCGGATTTCCCAAAAGCTATGCGAGTGGTTTGCCGAATTTTTCGTTTCTATTATAGATGTAATCGGAAATTGCGCCACTATTTAGTAACAACTGACGTTCTGACACGTGATGAATTAATTCACGCAAGGTCTAGAATGGTCATCGCTTGCCAACGCTCATATTTCCCAGAAGAACATAAATTATTATCCCAGGGTCAGAGAATACCACGGAAAAGTCACATATTGACTCTTAATCCTTTTATTGACTCTGAAGGTATTATGCGTATTAATGGTCGCTTATCGAATTCTCCAGCTTTAAATCACGATGAACGTTTTCCAATTATCTTGCCGTATCATGGAACCTATACTCGTTTATTTTTATCGTATCTACACAAATACTCCCTTCATGGCCAAAATGCACTTTTGTGCCGGCTTATGAGACATTATTATTACGTTCCCAGGCTAAAGGTTCTTATAAAATCCATCATCTCTCAATGCCGTACGTGTGTTATTGAAAAACATGAAAAGAGTCAACAAATTATGGCCGCCTTACCTCCCGAGAGAACAACTCTCAGTCGCCCATTCACCAACACTGGAGTAGACTTCGCTGGCCCATTTGATATTAAATCATATGCAGGGCGCGGATGTAAAGTTACAAAAGGATACGTGTTGGTATTTGTATGTTTTGCAACGAAAGCTATTCATCTCGAAGCCACAAGTGAGATATCTACGCAAGCATTTTTAGCAGCCTTTGCACGCTTCTTTTCACGAAGAGGATCCCCTACTGCACTTTATTCTGACAATGGTCTTGCATTTGTAGGTGCTTCCAATATATTGGATAGTGATAAATCTCATTTCATTTCACTTGTTCGGCGAAAACTCCTTGAAAGACATATTTTCGTTCCGCTAGAATGGCATTTTATACCACCAGGAGCTCCACATATGGGAGGACTCTGGGAAGCCGGAGTCAAAAGCTTCAAAATGCATCTTAAACGAATATCTCATTGTCAGAGTTTTACTTTTGAAGAATTTTCCACTATTTTGGCCCGAATCGAAGCTTGCTTAAACTCAAGACCCCTAAGTCCAATGAGCGATAATCCCACTGATCTTAATGCTCTAACTCCTGGCCATTTCCTGGTTGGAAATTCACTTTTATCGCCGCCAGAACCTGATTTGTCCGATCGCTCATTGAGCTATGTCAACAGGTGGCAAAAATTGAAAATTCTGTATCACCACTTTGCTATCAGATGGAAAGAAGAGTATTTAAAAGAGCTTCATAAACGTTTTAAGTGGAAATTCCCTCAGCGTGATTACGCCATAGGCGATCTTGTCGTCATAAAACAAGACAATTTACCCTCAAACCAATGGCGCCTGGGCCGCATTGAAAATGTTATTCATGGCAATGACAATAGGGTCCGAGTCGCTGAAGTACGAACTGCTAATGGCATCGTAACCAGGCCCATTGTCAAATTAATTCTACTCCCTAACCCTGAACAGCACTAATTCATATTATATTTTTACTTACAGCTCCCATCATGCCACGTCAAGCTCGTCGTAGTTTATCACCTTTGGAAGAAAGAGATAGTCGCCGTAAATCTCGTCCTCCCCATAAAACCAAAAAATGTTGCTTGTGTCACCACTATCATACCCTTAGGAAATGTTTAAAGTTTAAACGCTTAAATGTGACAGAAAAACTAAAAATCGTCAAAAAGAACCATTATTGTGAAAATTGCTTAGCATACTCTCACCTCATTAATCGCTGCCGTAATACTGATCGCTGCCGTCAGTGTGGAGGTCGACATCATTCTCTCCTCCACCGTCATGAACGTCTTCGTTCTCCACGACTTGTTACCGTCCCTACTACTAGCGATGAGCGTACTATCACACTCCTACCAACCGTTGTTGTCAAAATAGAATTGGGTACCCAATGGTCCAACGTACGAGGAATTCTTAACCCCTGCTCAGAGGTAAGCTCTATAGCCGAATTCCTTGTAAAACGATATAAATTATCTGAGATGAGAGTTGGTGTTGAACGCTGGTGCAAAGTTAAAATACGTCCACGGTTTGACGAAAATCCGATTTTTGCTATAAAAGTTAAAATTGAAAAAGATCTACCCCGTAAGCAACCCAAGGAACAACTAGATGATAGAGTTGCAGATTTATATGCCAATTTACATCTCGCTGATCCCACTTTCTATCAGCCATCCGAGATAAATATTATTTTGGGAGCGGATATCTTTCCTCGGCTTATAAAATCTGGCCTCCAGCATGAAACAGTTGGTTCTCCAATGGCCCAAGATACTGTCCTGGGTTGGACAATCATTGGTAATTTTGGGATTTAGAAGCTGTTTTATTTTTTTTTTTTTAAGTGCTTATATATATTCTTTTTTTAAAGGATTAACTTATATATTTCTCTATTAAACGAATTAACTTATATATTTTTTTTGTGTTTATTATTTTTGTAATATTCATACATATATTATTTTTCTATACATATAAATGAATCACATAATGTTATTGAATTGCATCTAGTTAAAATAAAAGAATCTATATATCTGTATATATGTCCCATGTCCCTTTGTTGCAATATAGCAAGGGGGCCGGGATGTTCAAGAGTAAATACCTTTATCATCATTACTCTTAATTATAATTAATAATATAACAGTTTATTTATAATTCTGCAAAAGAGAGAAACTACAAAATTCTTTTTGTAGCTTTAAATATTTATTGTTATACAATTGTAAGTTACAACCTAAGTGAAAACATTGTAAAAAGAAAGAAAATATTAATAAACTTGAAGTCAAGAAGTAAAGGTGCGTATCGCATATATTATATTGTGTTTTGTACCACTCTAACCCCCGAATATTTCTTATCTACACTATTTGTAACAAAATTATTCACAACTACCCCCAACAGTAGTATTAAATTAAACCGCTATGTTGCCACCTTTAATGGAATAAAATTGTTTTTTTTCTTCCTTCTGCCGGTTCTTAGCCTCAATAAGCGCTTAATGTTTTGCAGTTAATGTGCTTTTTATTGGATTTATTGTTTATTTAAAGGAGGTACAACTTTTTCCTTCCCCTTCCCCTTCCCCATTCCCTTTTCTAAGAAAGTGAGAGTAAATAATTTTAGTGATAATACGGTCTGTTGGTCTATAAATCAAAGGACAATTTAGTTGTGGTCCAGAAGGTAGAAAGACAAATGGAGATAAAGGTCTAAAACATAAAATAACGTTTATTAGCTTCTTAACCTTTTTAATGGAGTTATTATGAGTCTTTGGCATTTAATAAGAGAAGGAATTCTTTGTTGGAAATTTACTGTCA